>PVLD010015362.1:0-48800 GCA_004027595.1 Dinomys branickii | reverse complement strand
GAATATAAACTAAGAGACATGAAGGAAATCTGTTCTAAAACAAAGAACAGATGGGACGAGGGAAAGGAGAAAAGAAAGAGACAAAAATGTATGTATGTATATATGAATATACATATATGCAGGAGGGCTAACATGGTTCTACTATTGTATTATATCACTTAATGCTAAGGAATAATCGATGACGGGTTATTTGATCAATTTTGTATGTCTGTATGTGTTATCCTGAACACACACTTCGAAGATATCAATATGCAAAGCAGCAACTATTGGTGGTTTTGTTGTTGTTGTTGTTGTTGTTGTTTGCCTGTTTTGTTTTTTGTCTTTGGATTTTTGGTTTTTGTGTTTTTTCTGTTGTTGGGCGGATTAATGGTCTGACTAATTTTGCATGTCTGTATATGGGTTCATATATTTACACTTCGAAGATATCAATGGATAAAGCAATAACCACTGTTGAGACCATGTCACCTTGTCTATAGATTAGTTGTGATTGTACTATTTTTTATGCTCATTGGTGTCTGTTTGTTAATATGTTTTTGTACTTTTATTTTTTTTTAGATAAAAAAAAAAGAAGAAAAAAAACTAATACTACTTTCCAGGTTTTTAGAATAATCTTGACTATTCTTTAATAATCTTTATGAATCTTTTCTATATTAAAATTAATTCTTCCACAGTTCTGAACTCACACATTTATATTCTAAACTCAAACTTACTAAAAATTTTACCAAGCAGTATTTGCAGAATACTGGTCTTCTACTGAATCTCAATCTTTGGTAGAGTAAGTCCCAACTTAGAAACATTTTAATTGTGAACATTTACAGATAGGAACAGACCTCACATGACAAACATTCCCAGATGTGAACCAGTTGCGAAAGTAGCTCAACAGTCTACCTTACCATTTTAAGGTAACTGTAAAAGTAAAAATAATGTATTTATAATTGTACTATACTGTACCATTTTAAGGTCAGTATGAGTGTGTTTGGTCTTTTTATGCTTTACAGTGTATATCTGTGTCAAGGTAAGACTCACTAACAAATCTGACTTACAAACACTCTGAAAGAAGCGAACTTCTTCAGTCTGGGACACAGTGTACCTATGTTGCTTATCTAATTTATTATTCAGAACATCTAAAATCTATGTATGCCCATCCTCCAGCTTTACTAAACTAGAATTTTTACGTATTGTTAATTTAATTGGATTTTGCTCTTCCTTTCCATCCCCAAATTTAGAGTTCTAAAATTTTTATAAGACCAGTGAAATGAAAATGTGAACCAAGGTAAGAAAAGCATTGCTTCATACTGAGAAATTTATTTTTAATAAGTTAAGACCTTAAATTTCCATTTATCCTTATTCCATTTATTAAAGTACATTTAGGGGCTCAACTTGTAACAGAAAAAGGCCTAAAGCAGTAACTCTCAACTAGGATGATTTGCACCCCCTGCCTAACCTCCAATCTGGAAACAGTATCTGGAAACATTCTTGGTTGTCACACTGTGAGAGGGACAGTACTGCATTCAGAATGCTACTAAACATTGGCGAAAACCTTGTCTGAATGTTAAAAACAAACAAATGAACATCACACATATGTATACAATAAATGGTACTAAGGCAAATACATCTTTTTCTAGTAAAGGTTTACGCTGTAAAGGTAAGCTATCAATTACAAAACTAAACTCAAAATTGAAACCTAGTACTGTATTAAAAATCTTAAAAGAATTTAATAAGTAAGTATCTTTAAAGATTACAACAAGATGAAGTACAATTTTTAAAGAATTAAAACTTACGAGAGGCATGGCAGCAATGAAGTTGAATAAGTATCTCCTGAAATCTTTTCTGCTACGACCAATGATGCCACTGCAAACGGCCACATGCAATGTGTTAATTGCAAAAGAAGCGAAACAAGGGACTAAAAAGACATTTGTAAAGCTTTAAAAATTATTCCCACAAATTTCCAATGAATCAAAACACAGGAAAAAAAATTATATGAAACATTGTTTTTACAAAAAACAAGTCTGAAATTTTTGAAATGTTATCACTTTAAAACAGCTTGCTTGAACCTTACTCTGCAAATGACAAAATTAAGAATGATATCTAAGAGCTGGGCATGTAGCTCCGTGTTAGAAACAGTTCTTAGCAAAGTGGGAGCCCTGTGTTCATCCCTACTCCTGGCACAGCAAAAAAGAATGACTGCCCTTGGTAAAAACGCCGAAGTGTGTGCGTGTGTATGGGAGGGTGTGCTTAAACTGCCACACAAGTTTAGACAATTAAACAATAACTTTAAAGCCCTAGGAATAGTTTAGTATCTGATATACTAAGGTAGCATATACTACTGTTTTTAAACTCCTGATTCTCACTTATATGAACTACTGGTAGAAGAAACAGTAGAGAAGGATCAGCATATTTTTATTTTAAAGGGTTAAGAGTATTCTAGGCTTTGTAGGCCATAAGGTCCCTGTTTGAACTACTCATTTCTGCCAACAACGAGCCTGGTTGTGTTCTAAAGAAATTTTACCTAAACAGATGCTCCCCACAGTGTGGGGTCCTAGGTTACCAACTGTGGGACTAAATAATAGATCAGAGAAGACACAGAATGTTTCCACAGAGGCTACTATGTAGCTTCAGTTGACGAAGTTCAACTGAATTGGCTCCCCCCTTTTATCTGTTTTCAATCTATTTTATATATTTACTTTCAAACTATAAACAATTTAGAATAAGTGTTCAATTACTTTGTTAAAAAGTTTGAAAATATTATATATAAGCAACAATCCTCTGAGTGGGACATTTCTGTGATTTACTGAAGAGGTATAATTTGATTACAGAACATTTTTTCAATAATTCTTACTAATATTCTCAAATGTCATAAAATGTTTTTTGAGAAACAGTGAACTAAATGATTTAAACTTGACTTCCCACCAAAAAACCCAAAAGTAACTGGTATATGACAAATAATTAATTTCCCTTTAATGAGGTAAATAAACTTGGGAAAATCTGGATTAAACAAAGCTAACATCTTTACCAAACATCTTCTCAAAAATTTTAATATATAGGGCTGGGGATATAGCTCAGTGGAATAAGCGCCTGCCTAGCAAGCGCAGGGTCCTGAGTTCGATCCCCAGTACCACCCAAAATATATATATATATAAAATATGGTCATTTTAAACCTGAAAGTGGTTTATAACATGTAGCATTTCCTTGGACAATACTTTTAGAAATATTACATTAGACTAATGGAAAAATTAATAGTCCAATTTTAATATGACCCTTAAAAAGCAAAAGTTTTAAAAACTCACTAGCACAAAGTTCAAAGGAAAGCACACAAAAATATTGTTTGTAGCAATAAGAATATAAGAAACATTAGGCAATTAACAAATTAACAAAAATTTTTGTTAACAAATTAACAAAAACTTTAGAAATTTGAGTTAAAACTGTTTGAACCAAACGATGTAAAACTGAAGTGTTTTAGTGCTGCCCAAACTGTGAAACACACAAAAATTTTGGTAAAACACGTGCCATCACCATTCAGGAATGGTCTACCATTGGAGTGGTAGCTATAAAGTTTAAAAATGGTTTCTTGAATAAAGCCTTTTTTCTGCTTATTATTCCACTGCAAAAGAAAAACAGAATACTTTATAATAGTTCTAATTATTATTCCAAAATATATAATGATCTTTAAGAATTGGTAATTTTAAAATGTTGCTTATTATTAAATGAGTGAAAATTAACTCTATCTTTATGATCAGATAAAGCTGGAACACATTATGAAATTTTCCACTCCACACCATGGAATTACTATAATTTCTATTTTTAAAAAGATGTCTATCCTATTAAGAACAGTCTATATTACAAAGCCACTGGCCATTACTAACAAACAAAGCCTAAAATATCAAGACTAAAATGAAATACATTAAAGACCATAACAAGTCTCTTGGAAACTCCTTTTAACAGAAATACACGAATCTAGATTGACTTATTTTGAAAGATGCAAAAATGTAAAGACAAATAAATCCAATTACAGTATAGCTTTCATAGATAAAGAAATGTTAGTTTTAAAGAAAATTGTGCCATATCATAGATACATAATATCTTACAACTTTCAGTTTGGCTAAATATGAAATATTAGTATCTGACAAATATCAAAGATCTTTGATATGAGATCTTTAAGAACTCACATATAGCTCAGGCTCAAAAATATTTACTTAGGAGAAAGTTCACAACCTTAACAGAAAGTGGTGAATATGGTTAGGAGCATAAGGAAGTTCCTTGCAACATTTTTATAAGTTTGAAGAAATTCAAAATAATGTTCAAAAATTTTTAAACAATTTGTCAAAAAGTGAAAAATATTAAAATTTCATAACTGAATTTTGAAATTGAGTATCCTGCTACACTGACCATCTAGAAGAATTACAGACTGACTCATTCTACATAGCTGTCTACTTGCCCATCATCACTGATTAAGTTAATGCACAACCTTTTCTTGGCAATGCCTTTTCTTTGCAGGTTACAAAGTATTTGAGAGAACTAAAACTATGATCTATACAATCAAAGTTGAAAAATCCCTGGTTTACAAAAATTCTTTTGGATTATAAAAGTATATTCACAACACCTGAATAAAAGGGGGAAATTTTTAAAAATAAACTAATTGGTATAGTTACTATATAGGATTCCTTATAATTAACATATGACTAATTTTACACTGGTATGTACTACGATATTGTTTAAAATAGACACAACTTGTGTATTCTACCACAAGTACTATAATTGCGATTTTATTTTTATCAACAAATAAAGTATTTAATATCACAAAAGGAAAAATGTTTTTACAAATCGCGTGAAGGGACATGAATGTCTTCATGGAATACTAGGCAAATGCTCTGACTAGGCTAACCCCCAGACCACAGGAAAAAAATTTTTTTACTCTGACGTTCAAATTGACCAATAATACCTTCTTTATGAACAGATAAAAAGTGAATGGTTACAATAACTTACAATATTCCACTGACATTTGTGGAGTTTTAAATTCAAAATTATCAAATGTAGTAATTTATAGAGAAAAACTATGAGAAAATATAAAAAGCACTAAACTTTAGAAGCACAAAGGTTAGCTAAAAATTTTTTCTAATAAATGTGTTCAATGTAATTCACTGAAATGTTTTGGTATTTTCCTCCAAATTATCCAACTTGGTTACTCTTTTAAATCCCAATTACAGTACTGGTTACACTGCATTTCAATTTTTGGTTATGTATCTCTAATTATTCATAAACAGCTCAACAAGGCTTGGTACAAAATTTCTCCTGTTCACTGCTGTACAGACACACACACACACACACACACACCATTGTCAAGTAGCATGGTGTCAGAGAGACATGAGAAACTAGCAATAAATATTTTCTTAAGTAAATGAACAAATACATAACTGAAGTGTCCTTTATCTAATTCAGAATCTACTTTTTGCTTACAAGAACACTTAATGAAATAAATTTGCATTTTATACACATAGGAGGGGCTGGAGGTACAGCTCAGTGGGCTAAGTGCTTGCCGCTAAGCACTAGGGCCCTGAGTTCGATCCCCGGTCCCGGAAAAAAAAAAAAAAAAAAAAAAAGGGGAACCATCGGATGGTTCCTTCAATTATACACATAGGAGGAAGGTGAACAGATCATACCTTTCAATGAGTGTCCCATTTTGAATCATCCAAACATCACAATATGTTCGAGATACCAGCATAACAGCAATAAGTATCAAGTGTCCTGTCTAAAATAAAGCAAATATAGTAAGTTAAATGCCTTTTAGAAAGAGATATTATTTGATAAAGGTGTTTGATTTCAAAATTCAAAGCTTTAAAATTACATCTTACCTATAAAGCAATTTTAAAATATAGTTTAATAAAAATTTAAAATTAAAAATGAAAAAGGCCTCATAGATCATTATGTTTCTCATCCATAATTCAAGTCAGTCTTAGAAAAATTAAATGATTCACCTTCACAGAAACACTGAAAAAAGCTACAACTATAATATTACCTTGAAATTTTTTGTTTTTTTAAACATACAATTTTAACAATGAAAAATAATAATGGTTGCTATATAAACAACTAACATATTAAATAGTACCTTTTCTCCCCAAGTAAGATAAATTTAGTTCAGTTTGTTAGAAACCTGTCCTTTATAAGGGCTTCCAACTGAGCTATTAAAGTAAGATTTACACGTAAAAAAATAACAAGAAAACAAAATCTTCAAGCAACTATGTATAATTGCACATGTTCATATAAATGATGGGACGAGAAGATCTGGAGTAGCAAAAGACAGTTACGGCATTAGAAATATGTTGCATAGACCAAGAGGATGAAGATTATGGGTTAAGAAATGTGAAAGACTTAATGGAAAAAAAATAAAGACTAACCCCTTATGGTATCATCCAGTAGAGTTCAGAAAATTACTGTGAACTTCTACTAGGTAAAAGAAAATGTTAAAAGTGATGTTTTGAGAATGCTACTTAAGCAATGCTATGGAATGTAGATTGCAAAGAGGGAGACTTGCTAGGAGTCAGTTTGTGAGATAAAAGCCTGTCACTGTCTTCTCCTCCTCCTGATATACACATTCAAAACTGATCTTAGATTTTCTAAATTGGAAGAATATGAGAGTAGCATACAGGCTGAAGTCAAGGGAAAGAGACTGATTGGAGGGAGAGGGTACATTTGTGGTATACTACATTCAAAGTGATTGAAGTGACAGATACCAGCACCTAGTATTTGTGCAATTTGTATGAAACAAAAATATTTTTTAAATGGTGAAGATATTGAAAACATAGCTCTTTCAGTTTAAAAAAGGGGGGGCAAAGCCATAAGGATAGCAGTATTACACGGAGCCATAACAAGACTTCTGCTGCTGCAATGCTTGCCCGTTAGTTAGCGAGAAAGACACCATCTTCCTACACTGTCCCATCATCCCCAAGTTGGGTACTCACCCAGAAACAGAAGAACCTGTTGAAGTTAATGGATGCTAATTGTCCATATTAGTTTAACAGTAATTCAACTTTCAATTCAGACCTTAAATACAGTCTCAATCCTAAATCACTGAGGCATAACAGTAAAGATGATTGGTTTTCACCTTCATTTTATATTCTTAGCTCACCTTGTTAAAGCAAAATCTAGCAAACTGAGAACTGACAGTTCTGAAGTGCCTTTGTATCAAGGGTGTCTTAAAAGCAACACTATTCCCATTATTAAGTTGTCCATGCATCAGAAACTTATGAGGTACATTGATGTAGGCAATTCATGCTTCATCTTTGGAGTGTATGAACTTCCATACATTCATATTCATTTCTCTAACTCTATCTCCTATCTGTGATTTCTAAGAAAGTTTATTTTGCTTTCTTGAGCTCGGGCTAAACCTAAATTTTTAGATCCCTCAAAGATGGTGCATAAATGACTATGGCCTAGCTAAACATAGACAAAACTGGAAAGTTAGCCTCCATTACCTCTCTTTCTAACTCCTGGGGACCTTTCAATGCCTCACACTCATTTTACATGCAATGAGCCCCTGCAACAGTTAAAATGAGCTTTGAGCTGTCAACCAATTAAGTAGGTAATACATTATCCTTCCAGAGAAGTTTCCAACCTATTTGGTTGTAGGAAAAAACAATTACCCTTCAAGAGGGAGAGGAAACCTTCACAAAGAGGATAATGAGTTTTGCCATTTCTGGGTGTGCAGAGGCAGGATGCTACAGATAAAAGTTTGCAAACAAATGAAAATACTTGAGTATAGGGACTGATCATTAAAGAATCTTCTAAGTAGACAATATTGAAAAACAAGTCCAAGTCAGGTTATGACCCACCATATAAGAAAAAGAAGCCAATTGTTTTTATTAGGATTTTAGCAAGAGAATAATTGGACAAGGAGAGAAACAAAAGGGTTAAGTAAGACGTGATAATCCAGGCAAGCTATATTGAAAACAGTAGCACATAACTGGAGAGACTAATTTGAGAGAAACTCAAGGGTACTGGAAAGCAGATTTTAAAAACTAAGGAAAGGAGCATATTTTAAAAGTGTGAGCGTGATCTCTTTATCAAGATATGTGTCCATACTAAAATCACTGGGAAGCTGATAGGTACCAAGAAGAAAAAAGCATCTATCAGCACTTTCCAATTTTTAACTTAAGGAGCCACTATTACCTCTAAGCAGGCAAAAACAATGTCATTACATTTCTGTTTACAGTTTCTCAGCATGATGCTGAAGTGAGGACAAAGGGACCAAATCCCACCTGATGGAGAAATGCAGGTTGTTTCACATGAAGAAATTTAGTGCTATTAGAACATTTTATCCTAGAATTGATATTAGTAGACTGTAAGGTCTTTTTAAAATCTGAATAGAGAACATTATGTTTTAGGAAAGCATTTTAAAAAAGAGATCCCAGAAGTAAGAGTAATTAAAGAACACTATAATACCCATGTAAGAACGGGAGGAAAAACACCATATACCAAAATACCATACAGCATCATTTTAGTAATCATTAAAAATACTTATCAAACAATGATAAAATAATCTTGATAAAAGAGTAAATAATAAATTTAATTCCTACAACCTGCTCACTTTCTAAAAATATTTAAAGAAATAGGATACCATTTTGGGAATCTTAAACTATGTTTAATCAAATAGGAAGAAGCAACCCTCAAACATATCTATAATAATGTGTCTTTTTGTTGTTTGCTTTTTTTGTGACCGGTTCTCGTTAAGTAATCCAAGCTGCTCTCAAACTCACAATGCCCCTTTCTCTGTCTCCCAAGTGCTGGGTTTACAGCACCACCAGACTTGGCCCAATGTGACTTATTAACATCTCAATGTAATAAAAATGTTTGTCTTTTTAAATTGACAGTATTTATAATAAAGTGACAACATTTAGGTGCATTGTAACAATATGGCATTTCACATAAAATAGAACGAAATACTAGCTTATTAATAAGAAACTATTTAAGAACTCGCATTGAACAAAAGTGCTTTAAAGACAGGTATTAAGTTAGAGACAAATATACAGAAAACATGTGACCTTTTAGTATAACCAAAGTGCTAAGAGTTGTTTTTCTGATCTTACGAATCTTGAAAGTTGAACACTTAAAATTATAATCTCATAAGACTTACCTCTTTACAAAATGTTCTGGGGACCATGATTTTGAGAATCCGCATAAGCCTTGATAAAAACACCTTGTCCACTACAGCTCGCTCTTTTTTTCCTTCTTTCTATAATCAAAATTAAGACAGTAAGAGCTACCCACTGTTAATATACTAATAACTACTGATTTATACACCAAAATGGACTATTATACTAACTAATGATTTATATACTTAAGTGGTGAATAGTACACAGATGGCATTTCAATGAAGCTGCTATTTTAAAAACACACAACTGATGAATACAAGACAGGGTATCTATCAACAGAGCTATTCACCTGAAGATTATAATTTATCAAAAGTTTACTTAATGTAAACAGTTATGGCTAAACAAGTAAAAGCAATTTTAAGCTGAATTTTAGCAATACAGTAGTATTCATGTCAAGGAATGTCACAGTGCAAACACATTCCATGCTAGTCAAATCTCAGGTCAACTATGTTCTATTCTAAGCACAATGTCTAGAGAAACTAATGTAAGTCCAGAGGAATGCATGCAGAAATGAAAAAAGGATAACCAAGACACATGAGAAATATTCGAAGGATTAAAGGTTGCTTAGCATTGGGTCAAAACATTTAGAAGACACAGCTATCTTCAAATGTATGTCTATTAGACAAGAAAGCATATTCTTCCCCTGTGTTGTTATAGATAACTTCAGAGTTAACTACTGGGAAGCTGGATAAGGGAAAATTAATGGATCATGGGCTAAAACTAACAGTTATGATCCCTTAAAAATAGTACTCTTCAAATAGTAGATTTGTACTCAAAATAGTAGATTCAAACAAATATTAAAAGATACCTGCCAGAATTCTATTGCAGAAAGAAATTTCTATAATATATAGCAGATTGAAAGTAATATTAAGTTCTCTTCTAGTTCTATGATTTTATTCTACTTGAAAATTAAAAACCAAGTAAATACATGATACCCCCAAAAAGACATAATTTAAAATTTTACCTCATTGTTCTGTAATGGTGGTTTTCCACTTTTCTTACTGCAGAAGAAAAAAAAGAGAGTTTTATTTGCAAATTGTTATCATTAATATTACTCTAAAATGTCAAAAAATATGACACATTTCTCTAAACAGATTTCTTTAATACCCTCCTGAGCTAGAACATGTTCAATATCATGTCCAACTACCTCTTTACAGGGTGAGTATTCCTGATCTGAAAAGTTTAGAAACAAAAGCGTTTCAGATTTTGAAATATTTACATATTCTTTGCAGGTAGAATACCCCTAATTCCAAAAATCTGTGGTGCTCAAAAGGATTGATTTCAGAACGTTTAAATTTTCAGATTTTCAGATTAGAGATCCTCAACCTGTGCTAAGTATTATTTACAGAAAATGACCAATAAATGTTAGCTACTATTATTATGTAACAGACTGTTTTATTTTATACATGTGTGTCCTAAATGCACACACATATACACTTATTTTATAAGCACTTTCACGGGAAGGGGTAGGTCTATTTCTCTATCCTTGAATCAAAGGTCAGCCATGTGAACTTCTGTGGTCCATGGCACATTAGCAAACCGATACAAACCAAAGTTAGAAAAACGTTTGTACATCAGGTCCTCTCAGCTGGTGGGTATCCATCCCCAATCACATGGGCAGTCCCAGCTAGTTTCCTAACGGAATGTGTCATTCCCATATTACATATACAAAATCTGGCCTAAGAGAGCCTGGGGTTCATGCTGACTATTAACCCAGGCCTCTCTCCTAAACAATTTTATTAACAGGATGTTGTCCTTTTTGTAACATACTACCATGATACTCTTCTTCTATATAACATTCATCACATTTTAAATTTCTTGTTTGATATATATTTCCTTCCAGTAATCTAGTTTCACAATGTCAGGAGCTACTGCTTATTGCTTTCCTGCAGCTGAGGATGACAGGGTGTTTAGTATACAAAATGTACATTAATAATCAACACTAGTGAATGGAAGGCAGAGAAAGCAAGTTTAGACAGAACTCCAAAACTATGATACAGACCTAATAAGATTTCAGCCAACCAAATGAAAGCTCTAAAATGAGTACTGTCCGTCAGAAAGTTCTGTGATAGGTGAATGTCCACCTTTCTGCTTTGCTCTGTCTACAAATCTATACTGCCCCAGGGAGGGCTTGGGCATGTGGGGGTATCCTTGGTACCTGAGGCAGACAGTAAAGCACAGGAGGGAGGAGGCTGCCTGGATTCTACATTCTCACAGAGAAGCATTAAGTCCTCTTTAAGAGGAACATGAGTAGCACATCTTCGTGTCTATTACTGAGGTCATACTACTCAATCCTCTGTGTTGAACACACCCTGTGTGTTTGGTTGTTGGTTGTGCTGTTGTTGTTTGTTTTTGAGACAGGGTCTCACCATGTAACTAATGCAGGCTGGCCTCAAAGTTATCACAATCTTCCTGCTTCCGCATCCCAACTAGAACGAGCATTTTCAAATAAGGTAAAAGGTCACCAAACAAGGTTAGAAGGGCAAACTTCACTCCAATCCAACAGATCTTATTTGCAAAAGAGCTTGGAGGTTTATTATTGTCATTTCAAGTGTACTATAAGATTGTTTCTGTTTCAAAACTGTTGTAAATTCTAAAGCTGTCTCAGAAAATGCCTTTTAGATAACAATCAGCAGAATGAAAAGAAAAATAGAATGAGGGAAAATATTTGCAACCATTCATCCAAGAGGTTAATACTCAAACTATATAAAGAATTCAACACAATAGCAAAGACAAAAAAAATCTAATTAAAACAAGAACTTGACAGTCATTTCTCAAAAGAGAACAGGTACAAGAAAAAAAATACTCAGTATCTTTACAGGGAAATGCAAATCAAAATTCCAAGGAGGTATCACCTGTTAGGGTGGGTACTGTCAAAAAGACAAAAGGTAACAAGCAATGGTAAAGATACGGAGAAAAAGGAACCCTTTGCACACTACTGCTAGAAATGTAAGTTAATACAGCCAGTATAGAAAACAATACAAACAATTCAGACAAATTAAAAATAGAACTACCATGATCCACCAATTCCACTTCTGCATATATATCCAAAGGGAATGAAATCAATATCTCACAGAGATATCCACACTCTCGTGTTCAGTGCAGCACGTTGTAATGTTGGGAGGTAAAGCCTGGTGGGAAGGGGTGGGTTTCCATGGGTGTGGCCTAGAAGGGTACATAATCCTCCACTTTCCTTGAGCTCTCTTTGCTTCCTTCCTGCCCTACCATGAACTGTTTACCTTCTGCCATGCCCATCCTGCTACACCGCTCTGGCAAGGTGCCAGCTGACTATAGCCTATAAACTATAAGCTATAAGCCAAAATAAACCTCTATAAACTATAAGCCAAAATAGCCAATCTCTCCCTTTAACTGGTGGGTGCCCAGTATTTTATTTTAGCAAGAAAGTAATTAAAATTCTATAAAAACCCCAGAGAACTGATAATCTAATGCTTTTACTGTTTCAGAGCACAGACAAAAGAAACCATCCATACCAAACCTAACAAAAACTGAACAAAAAAACTACAGCCTACGCTTACATTATAATTAGTTTTAAAATAAACATATATATAATCATTTCCAGAACAAAATCCAAACTCCATAATATGGCACTCAACTTTATGATAGGAACCAGCCCTCTTTTCCAGACTGATCTACTGACACTAGACACAAATACTCAAGTTACCTTAATGCATCAGGTTAAACTATGTGAAACTGAAAATATTTGACCACTTCCCACTTACAAAATGTCAATTTCACATCTTCTACGTAATACTAGTACACTCTCCCTCACTCTGTCTTTACATGCTGCACTTGCTTAAAAGGATTCTTCCTCAATCAACCTTTCAAATTCCTATTTATCTTTAAAACTCAGTACAGGGTTTCTTGAAAGTTATCTCTTATCAGGCTCCCTAAGATGATCCTTCCTTACATCCTTTGCCCTGATGATATCTAATTCAAACCCTTTCCAGTCTTAAAACTGTGTTAATCAGAAAAATAAATTACTGTATATGATAGTCCTGTCTTAGAAACCTTCTCTGCCTATTCCCTCCCCTCAAACAGTGTGCATTATCAGGTATCCTTTTGTGTTCCTTCTACAATCTATGCCACATCTGCCCTTAAGCTTCTTGAGAGCGGGCATCACATCTCGTTCACCTACCACTCATGCTATGCCTGACACATGGTCAGTACCTCTGAAACTTTTATCTTGTTGTGCCTTCTACATTGTTTCCCTTACATGTTAATAAATTTCCTTTAAAAAACTTTAAAGGGAGATTTTAACTAATCAAGTCAAGACTTTTGGAATTTGTCAAAACAGCAGAGCGATCTAAGTGACAAGGTACCACCCAGCTGCGGGTGATGGGCTGGAGCTGAGCCCTGAACTGGAAAAAGCAGCCTCTTAGCACAAGCAAAGAGGAGTACAAAGGTAGCAGCTTTTTCATGAAACACACAGACAATTTAAAGGTGCCATTTCAAATAAATGCTCAACAGTTCAGCTACATTTGAACCCATTCAAAGGGGGGAAAATGGTAATTGCCATATATCTGCACTCCTCCTAATACCTAGAATTTTCCCAAATCACGTTATTGTTTTATCTAATATTACATATAATAATTCTATACTAAAACACTCTTATTTGGAGACAAATTACTTATCACTCTGACAGCTGAACTGCTTAAAAATACACCACTTACAAACTTATAAACAAGTTAACCTCAGAAAAATTGAGCTATTCCCAAATTAGTACAATCTGATTTTGTTCGTATCATTAAAGATCTAGAACTGGACAAACTAAAGCCATGAGTACAAAGTTAAATCCTAACACCAGTATCCACACTTAGTGATACTTATGCATATTTTCTAATAATATATTCCCTTAAAGCAAACATACATCTAAACTTAAGTCAATAATTAGTCACTTCAGGAGCCACTAATGTAAGTAAAAGGTCTAACCCAAAACTTTGATTTTTCTTTGTTCTTTCATAGATCAAATGTCATTCTTCTAAATGTCCTCAGTAGTAGCAACTTTTCATCTTTTAGGAGTGTGAATTCATTTTTAAAAATGCTCAAAACCAGCTGAAGTCATGTCACTAAAGCTAGATTACATCAAACATTGATGTTTTTGATCCACTGAAATTACAGGCTACCTTAGAAGTACCGTCACGGTGAAAAAAGGGGAAAGAAGAAAGCCAACAATCCGACCCACAGTACAAAATGAGGATAAAGACTATATCATATACTGCCAATACACTTCATAATATTAGTTCATTTGCATATTTTAAAAGGTAATTTCTTGTGCCTTACTTTTCCATTTAAAATAAGCCCAGGGATGTAGACTAATTAAGGAAACAGACAATGTGAAATGAAAAATAGCAAAAATTCTCCGAATTTTTATTAAGACCTTACAGTATACTACAGGCACAACAGAGACATCCAAAAGGATTCAAAGATTAACAGAAATACTACTTGCCCTTCAGGACTTTACTAGCTAGAGAAAAATGATTGATAAGCAACTATAATACCAGACAAGGAGATCTAAGCAAAGTGCTTTTAAAGACCAATTAACGTCAAGAAATGAAGGACAAGTAAATACTTTATACCTGAAAGGATGTGAAATCTAAACTGAAATCTAAGAAATGACCAGAATTTAGGGTAGACTATTATATTATATGCTAAGAGAATATGATAAACAATATATATAGGGCAGAATATATTAGGGAAGAGGAAAACAGTCCTTTCTAGTAATGATGAACCAGAAAAAGTATTCTTTTTAAAGTCAGAGTAAGTCTTCAAATTCTAGTTATAATAGTACTGGTAGGAGAGTTCCTGGATTAGAATCCAAATTCCACTTTGTATTAGCCTGTGGCTTTGCAAAATTTACATAATGTCTCTGTGCTTTAGTTCTGCCATCTAGAAGACATAAATAATAACACCATTAGTTACAAGATGTATGGTGCGTATAACAGAACATGACACATGGTAAAGATTCCAAAAATGTTAGTGGCTATGTGAGTAGAAAAACCGATTCTCATCTGTAAAAGTATGGGTAATAATACTACCTCAGACAATCTCTGTCTTCACCGAGAACACTTTAGGCACCCACATGATTATGCCTACAGTAGACATGATGAACCTCTGAACAAAGGAAGTGGCTATGGGAATGGGAGGAAAGAAGCAGGAAAATTACTAGAAATGACAGTATGGGAATAGGCAGAACTGAGAACTGACAGAAATGCGAGGCAGGGAAGGACACAAATTTAAAGAACCAAATAAAGATTGGAAACAGTGACGGAGACAACTATGAAGCGGCTCTGAGCAGGACTGAATATTAGCCAATTGGCTTTTCATATTTACTTGGGAGTAGTCTGAGTCTTAGGCACCTTGTCTGCAGATGAGCAGTTGATTCATAGTAAATGAACTTCTGTGAGTCACTGGTCACTGCTGAGGCCTGTGACGCTGTGACGCCTCAAGGACAAGGTGAACACAGGTGAGGATGTCTGGCTCCTACTTCCATTAACTTTAAGGAAACTATCGCTTGCAGCCCTGCTGTGAAGGCCTTCCTGGAGATAACATATAGCTCTCCTAAATTAACGTACTTGGCGGAGTCCTTGAAAGGATTCCCAAGTCCCGCCTAGATTCCTGCTCAGATTCCTGCATTTTCTTCAGTATTCCCCCTCCCTTATTTGAAAAACCTAATAAAACACTTAATAAAACCCTTATTTATGCCTTTGTCCGTCCACTCGCTTGCAAGATGGCGGGCCTGATCAGCCTGCAATAACTTAGCGTTTTTCAATCCGGCCTTCGATAAAAGAGTATTATAAACCCTGTAAGCCAAAGCATGTTCCACTGCCTCACCAATAACGTGCAACTTTGGTAAATATGGGTAAATAGAGGCCGGGGATACAGCTCAGCAGCGCAGCACCTGCCTGGCAAGCGTGAAGTCCTGAGTTTGATTCCCAGTACACTCCCACAAAAAATATGGGTAAACATAGAATAGTGACTCCTTAACCCCAATAAATAACAGTAAGTCTAGAGATACAGCTCAGTGGTAGAGCACTTGCCCAGCTGGAGCAACCCTCTGCACAGAGCAATGAGCAGTAAAGAAAGCATTTAGGGAAATAAAAACTAGATTCACAATAAATAATTCCCATGTTCCAGTTAGGTAACTACACAGAAATGATCAGAAGACAAAGGAGGGGGAGTCTTGATGTAACTTCTTTGGAAAACAAAAATAATGGAATCTGAATTTTAAATCTTATTTTTGTTTATTAAAATGCTGTACTAAAATTTTTTTAAGTATGTTCTTAAGGAACTTGGCTTATGTTGTTCCCTGACTGACACTGCACCCAGGGACCTAAAGAAGTAAACTTTCTTTTCAAAGAAAAGTATGTTTACTATAAGCTCAAAATTACTCTGAGGAGTAATTTTAAATAAAATGTCTAAACCACAATTTTAAAAGTACAAAGAAAACTATATTCTGTAACCATGATCCAAAAGAAATTAAAGAAAATAGAAACAGAACTAAAAAGAGTTCAAGTGTTGGAATTCCAGATATATACCATAAAACAATACAGAGTGTACTTCAAGAAATAAATTCATAAAAAAATTTTAAAGACATTTATTAAGAAAAAATATAAAAAGCTTCAATTCCTTGTACCAAAAAAATATATACATACATATATGTATATACATACATATGTATATATACATACGTATATGTGTGTGTGTATACATACATATATATAAAAGGCAACACTGACCTAAAAAAATTATATATTTTTTTAAATACAAAACTGGGCTGGGGATATAGCTCAGTGGCACAGTACCTGCTTGGCAAGCACAAGGTCCTGGGTTTGATTCCCGGTACCAAAAAAACCCCTAAAAACACAATACTGAAATTTAATATGTAATACTGCATATATATATATATATATATATATATATATACACACACACACACAGACACACACACACACATATATATATACACACACATATATATATATACACACACACACATAACACATTTTATATAGCTAAATAAAAAATAACAGTACAAAAAATCTACATAAATAAGGAGGAAGGTAGATGAAGGTAGTGTTCTAAAATCCTTTTACTTTTCAGCAGGATAGAGTGTTACTGACTAATGTTTAGACTTGAAAAGTAATACATATCTAAATTTATAGAGGAATCAGTAAAAGAAAAAGAATAACTTCCAAACTTACTAGGAGATATAAAAATGAATTCTGGCAAAACCAGTAAAGGAACTACCAAGACACAAGGAACAGAAGATAAAAATTAACTTCTAAACAACTGAGTTCTTTTTTTTTTTTTTTTTCCAGGACTGGGGATCGAACTCAGGACCCTGCGCTTGCTAGGCAAGCGCTTATTCCACTGAGCTATATCCCCAGCTAAACAACTGAGTTCTGCAGCAGTTTATTATGTAGCAATAATAATTGGCATAAAGATACATGCTTGCGGAAGTCATGGTTCAAAGAAAATTGGAAAATATTTTAAAATAGATAGCTATCAAACAATATTTACAAAGTAAAATGTACAAATCAAAAAGCCTGTGGAATCTAACTAAAGCAGTACTTCCCAGAGATATAACCTGAAATACATGACATTAGAAAAGAAGGCTAAAAACTTACCTCAGAATGTTAAAAAAACAAAATTAAAGAGAAAATAAAAGAATGTAAATTGTTGTGACTTGTATCTATCTGGATGTCCCCCAAAGCCTCACGTGCTCACAGGTGGGGCTTTCCCGAAGTGGCTAGGTCTAGGGTGTGTGAATACAGATTAAGGGTATGTGATAACACACTGGTTTAGCACATTCCCAGTATAGATAATGGAAGCCTCACCCTGAGTGTGGTTGGTACCAATGAATAGGCCTATAGCCTGGATGAATATTACACAAGGGGAAAAGAAGGCAAGCACGCTCTGCCTTGGGACCAGCTGACTGAAGCCTAAAACCCTTACAAACTGTGAGCTAAAATAAACCTTTTCTCCTTTAATTTGTGGGCATCGGGTATTTTGTCCCAGCAACAAGAAAAATAAAACACAAATAGAAGTAAAAAAATTTTTTTCGTTGAAGATAACAATATGTAATATAACAACTACTGTTAATCTATTGAAACCCTGTATCACTTTTAATGTCCTTGCTTTGTGTTTGTATTTTGCTTTTCCTTTTATTTTTGTACTATTTTCTTTAAAATTAAGAAAAAGGAAAAAAATTTTTAAAAGACAATAAAGATAAAAATTGGTTTTGAAAGTTTATAAACTTTATGGCAAGACTGATCCAAAAATAATGCAAAATAAACATTAGAAATTGGTTAAGAGATCAGAAGTGAAATCCCCACCAATATCTCAACATGCTGATTCTAAAAATACACATGTAATACCAATACAAGAGTTGATACCTAAGGTACATTTTGTATTTTGTTTATAATATTCACTGCATAACACAGAATTCCTCCAGGACATTTATAAAATAGTGCTCCTTTATAAAAATTGATTAAGTCCTTTTAGATTAAAGGCAAAAAAGTCTCATGAAACATTAAAGAGGATTATGGGAAAATAGCTAACTGACATAGCTTTAAAAAAAAAAACTGGCTAGGCAAACAGGCACACACAAGTATTCCTAGATATTTAGGAAGCTAAGACAAGAGAATTATTTAAACTCAGTGAGTTTGAGTCCTGCCTGAGGTACATGGTGAGACCTCATCGCAAACACACACACACACACACACACACACACACACACACACACTCTTTCTCACACACAGATACACATATGCGTTTTAATTATGAAATGGGTGCAGACTTACTGAAAAGCTATTATAATAAAACAAAGAATTTTCATATTCCTTTTGTCTAGGTTTGTCAATTAACAATTTACATTTGCTTTATTATTCTTTCTCTACACACACTACCACAATTTTTTTCTACAGACCTGGTGAGATCAACCTCTAAATACTTTGGTGTTTATCTTTTTTAAATAAGGACTTTCTCGTACACAATTGCAGTACTGTACCAAAATCAGGAAATCAACACTGATATAATACAATAATCTATAGACCTTATTCAAATTTTTCCAATGGCCCCAAGAATATCCCTCTACCCTGCTCAGCCATACAACTCCTTTCTAGCCTGCTTATTCATGCACAGTAAGTCGGTAATATACCAATCTTCTGCAATTTCCTTTGCTTACTTAACAGTAGTTCTTGGAAATTATTCCGTCAGTCCACAAAAAAGCACCTTTATTGTTTTACAGCTCCAAAGAAGTCCATATATGTAAGAAACATAGTTTATTCATACACATTTTATGTTTAAGTATTTAGGCTGTTTCCAACAATTTTCAATTACAAACAGTGCTCCGGTGATAACTTTCAGCATACCATCAGAGCTTTATCTTCAGTGGAACTGCTGAGTCAATAGGTAAATGCAAAGCAGTTTTGTCAGCTTCCAAAAAAAGCTGCTCCTCTGTATTACCACCAGTAGTGTAAGAATGCCAATTTCTCCTTAGCCTCACCAAAAAGTACAGTTTTAATTTTCTTCCAATGTAATATGTGAAATAGTATCTTAGTATAAATTTAACTTGCATATAAATTCTGTCCAGCACGCAGCTCTGATGCCCACTACCACCTCATGGTAGCTGTCTATCCTTTCTTTTCCACCTTTTTTTCAAAGAAACCATGTTCTGTAAAAAGAAAAATTAAATAAATACAGTCTGTCATGTTAAATTACTCGTTTGAGTAAAGCTAATCATGTTTAAAGATGATTCACATATACTAGCCCTTTATGTGTGACAGTATAGATATATTCTCCAAGCTTGCCATTTATCTTAAAGTCTTTTAATTTTTTTTTTTTTTTTAGTGCTGAGGATTGAATCCAGGAGCTCATGCATTTAGCAACCTCAGCGTTTTTTTTAATTTTTGAGACAGGGTCTTCTTGCTACGTTGCCCAGGCTGGCCTTGAACTTTCCATCCTACTGCCCCATCTGCCCGAGTAGCTCAGATTACAAGTATGTGTCACCACATCTGGCGTTACTTGTCTTCACATTATGGTAGAGTTTTAACCACACGTAAGTTTTTTAATTTTACGTAGTCAAATAATTGATTTTTTTTACTATATCTAGATGTTTTATCACTTTTACACTTTGCCTACACCCAGGTTTGAGAGGAATCAATGCATTTTTTCTGTTTTCTGGCACTTGTACAGTCAAACTGATTTATTCTTACATATAGTCTAAGGTGTAAATCCAATTTATCCTATTTCCAAGGGCTACCCAGTTATTTTACTAGCACTCATTAAAAAGCCTATCTTCTTCTTCAGTGATTTGAGACTAATGAGATAATTCTGAATCCCCCACACACAATTAGACTAAGCAACTAGGATAGCAAAACCAAAAAAGCCATTATACAACATTATATGAGAAAGGTAAATGGATAAAGTATCGCTGTGAGTCCTGAAATATGAAGTGGTAAACTACTAAAAACTGTAAGACTTGAATGGCAGCAGTATCTTCAATAAGAAGCTGAAAGAATTAACAGAGTATATTAATATATATGGGGCAAATTCCAAAATCACTAAGCAAACTCACTGAAACTCTCTTAACAGATATTTATCAGTTATCTCACTGGAAATACCTTAAATTTGAGAGCAGCAACTGTAACTGGGAGGGCTTCTACACAGTTCAATAAATAGCACGTAAATGAAAGGGTCTGGCAGGGGAAAGCTGGTCACATTATGGCAGCCAGGAAGCAGAGAGAGGAAAGAGGAGACAGAGAAGGAGATATATCCTTCCAGACCACAGCCCCAGTGGCCCACCTCTAGCCAGGCGCCACCTCCTAACAGCAAGTCAGCTATAACACCCCTACAATCTCGTCATCTTCCATAAGCCTTGTCTATGAGCAGGCAAGATTTGCAAGGATATCTAGATATAAACCATAATATTCCACCCTTGGAACCCAAAAGCTCATACCCATCTCTTTATGCAAAATACATTTAGTCCATCTCTAAGCGGTGCCAAAGTGTTCACAGTTTCAGCATTGCTAAAAAGTCCATGTACACAGTCTCCTCTGAAACTTAAGTGTGAGCCCATTTAAAAAAACAAAAAATTGTTAAACTCTGCCAACACACAATGGCACAGGGTAAACAATCCCGTTCCAAAAGGAGAAACAGGAGGATAAAAAGAAATGGGACCAAACTCAAGACCAAAACACAGCACAGCAAACATTAAATCCTGTAGCTCTATGTTCAGCATCCAGGGCAGGTGGTGCTAAGGTGTGCACTCCAAAGGGTTTGGGGGACTCTGCTGCTAATCACTGCTGATTATAGCCTTCATGGCCTCTCTGTCTTGAAGTGGCTTCAACCACTGCCTGCATCTGTCTTCTCCAATTTCCTGGAGTCTCCACTGTACTTTAGCTTCACTCTCACAGCTTCTCACACACTGCCCTCTCAGTGGCACACTGTCTGGCCTCCTCTGCCTTCTTCTGAAATATGGGTGGAAGCCTCTCTGACCCTACAGCTCTTACATTCCGCATGTATGTAAAACCAGCACTACATGGATGACACCAAGGTCTGTTGCCAGCTCGAGCAGCAGCCAGGGCTCTATGGGTCATGTCTGCAAAGATCTCTGAGTGCCTGAGCAGCTGAACACTGGGAAGCACCTTTGAGATCCAATTTTTTAGGCAGCTCTTCTCAAGCAGGATGCCCTGGAACTCTTTTCTCAAAGCAAGATCTTTCACTTTTGCTTTTGAACCTGAGATGGGTGGGGTCTTGTTGAGAGCTGAGATGCTCTCTCCAGGCATCTCTATTGCCCTGATATAAAGTACTTGGCTTCTTTTTAATCTTTTTAGCAACCTCACTCTCTGAGCCAACACTTTCAAAGGAGCTTCCTTTCTGGCCAAGCTGAGTACTTTCCAAATGAGCCTTCTGCTCTTATTTCTCAATATAAATCTTGCTAAAAGCAGCAAGAAGTACCCATGTCATACCCTGCAAACTGGGCTGCTCTGAAATTTCTTTCACCAGATTAATTATTCTGCTGTCCCTAATCTCATTCTCCCACAGTCTCAGGACATAAGCAAAATGTAGACTAATTTTCTGTCAGATCATAGCACAAATGGTCTCCTGCCCAGCTGCCAATGGAGTCCTTGTTCCCAACTGAAACCTCCTGAACCTGGTTTTTACAGTCTTCATTTCCATCAGAATTCAGGTCTTTTGAATTCTAAACAGTACTGCACATTAAGCTTAGTATATAATATTCTACTTAGCAGTTCTCTAGGAGACATCCAAACTTTCCAAGTTCCTCCCAAAAACCAGTTCCAAAGGCTTCTGGACCACATAGAAATGTATATTTACAGCAACAATCCCTCTCCTCTGATACCAAAATATGTCTTCACCACTTTCCTTAACACAAGGACAAAATAACCAACACCAGCAACTTAAAGAGGGAAAGACCTACCTGATTCACACTGTCAGTCCACAGTTAGCAAGCTTCAAGGCTAGAAGGCATGAAGAACGTTTCCGGCAAAGGAAAGCTGCTTACATCATGACAGTCAGGAAGCAGAGAAAAAAGGGAGTAGAGGGAGATATACCCTTTTCAGGTCACACCCCTAGTTACTTACTTCTAATCAGGCCCCACCTCCTAAAAGCAAGCCAGCTATAGAATCCCCATAATATAAGTACCTTCTAAAAGCCTCATCTCTCAGTCGGCGAGGCTCTTGAGGGACATCTAGATAGATATAAACCATAATAAGTGCTATTTACTAAAGTATAAAACAATTGTCTTTTTTTCTTAAGAAACACCATGTCTCACATTGCTGACTTCATATATTTAAGTTGTAGTACACCAATTTTAAAAATAACTTACAGCAACTTATAAATACAACATGCTAACTAAACTACTATTTACCTAGAGAAGCTGCTCCATTCCACAATGCATTTATTTTTAAAACCAACAAATATGAAATATTAAGAAGTCAAAATAATGTAAGCATAAAATACATCTATTTATATATGCCTGTACAGTGGTTAAGTTTGGCAATCTGCTTACAGCTATGAAGCTAGATGATCATGCTTTGGTGAGCTTCATTTTCAATTTTATACTTTATTAAATTGTATTTATTCAGACCTGCTTATCTAGCAAAAGGATAAGAAAAGCAGATTTTTTTTAAAGAACATCTTTTAGTACATTCACAATTGTTCCTAATAAGGGTTTTCACCATCTTAATATGTACAGTAGTTCCCACTGAAAACACAAACATGAGTTAGCAAAAAAGCATTTTGCTCTGATGCTTATGGAAGACTGTACTCCATGTTTTATATGAGTAAAAGAGATTTTACTCATAAAAAGAATGCTGTGATTGTTCTTAAGCAATGACCCAATGCCTAATTTTGTGGGAATACTACAAATGCCATTTTAAATAACTAATGTTTCATAAAATCTTACCAAAGACATAGAGAAACATTTTGAATAAAATTTTAACACATAAAATTCCAAATAAAATGTGGAAGACCCTTTCCTTCTCATAACTCTAGTTTACATTCTAGTGCAACAGATTAGAAGGTGGTAATATTTACCAGGTCATGGAAGAATATGATGTTGATCATAGGGGGAAAATACAATTTATTTAGATGGACAGTATGGCATGGATATTTAAAAGGAAGTGCTAAATTCTAGAAAGAAAAATGAGTTCAACAAAAAGTCATGTCAGACTAAGCTCATTCTCTTCCCTGAAGGGTTATGAAAACTGCAATGTCTGATTACTATGCTACACAGTGGCATTTGATGTTAGGCCAAATCAGGGATTCTCTTCCTTTTCCAGATAAGATAATAATACCACACACAGCTTTAGAGTCTCATCCTCACAACTTCATTGGCAGCCGCAGAAATACCTCAAAAAGAGGACTCTTACTGAGAGGGTCAGGTTATGGATACTGTCAGAATGCCAGGCCTGTTGGTGTCAACAGAAAGGTTTTAGTGGTACAAATATGCTTTTCTACACTTAGCCCAGTCTAATTTTTTTTAATTTACTGGGAAAATATCTAGAAGGAATACTGATATAATATATAGGACAAAAAAAACTTAGAGGGAAGAAATGGCGTGCCTAAACAAAGGTAAATGTAAAAACCTGCACCCAGGTTTAAAAAACAATCCAACACAACAAACTGAGGAGGGGAAAAGAATGGAACCAGTATGTAAACTGTGAGTGAAGAATACTTATCATAAAAATGAATGTAATCTTATGTCATTTTTAATACAAGCTTAGAACTATAAAATAGGCCACAGTTCTGTTCTATGACAGTGAACACTAAATTCAGTATAGGAGCACTTTAAGAGGTGAAGAAATAAGAGTGTCATATTCGGAAGCAGCAACTGAAAAAACACAGAGGACTAAAACTATGTCCCATAAAACTAAAATACTTTCCAACTCTTCAAGTAAATGATTCTATCAATTTAAAAGGGCTTCTTTAAAGAGATTTGCATAGACACACAAGAGGAACTTTTAGGAAGGCTCACTTATGATGGGGTATTTTGTTGTCCTTTTAGGAAGCAAAAATGGCTTATGAGAGCCATTTTCATTTAGTGAGCACTGAGTTAAAAGACGTTTTCTCGTTTACATATTCTTTAAAAGTATACATATAAAGATCATGTAGAAATGCAGGGAAGATAGGGACCAGGGATACAGCTCAGTGGCACAAGTGCCTGCCTGGCAAGTGCAAGGCCCTGAGTTCAATTCTCAGTACCAAAAAAAAAAGAAACACAGGGAAGACACATGCTTTAAATGAATATAGCAAAGCATGTACTTACAGACAGGTACAAATATAATATATAATATTTAAATATATATAAATTTATATAAATATATAAATAAGAAACAAAGAGTATGATTATGTTTTTTTTAAATTGTCTACAATATTTATACTCCATCATTAATTGTCAAAATTAGGCTATAGCCAGGTATAGTGGCACTCAGGGACTTGAAAGTTTCTCACCTGGAAAACTTAAGACTTTGTCTCAAAAAAAAGGCTGGGTACGTGGCTTAGTAGTAGTTCATCCTTGGGATCAATCTAGTTCCATCATTTTTTTAAAAAAGGTTATAAAATGATAACAATCACATTTTCCTAAGTTACTTTGTTTTTATTCCTCATAAGTACATGTGTAATACATGTTCATATTCCTTATGAGAAGCTGGTACAATTACATAACATATGTTAATTGTTTTTTCATCCCTTTACCTTTCCCTCTCCACCCCTTCACCCATTTCTTGATCCTCTTCTCTTTTTTTGTATATACAGTATTTGCAGTACATTATGTAACATTCCTTGTGTGGAGTTGGTATATGTATATGATACATCATGACTTTTTTTCAATCCCTCTATCTCCTCTCCCTCCCTTCTATCTCTTGATCTCATTCCCCTCTGAGAAAGAGCTCCCTGGGCTGGGGATATAGCTCAGTGGAATAAGCGCTTGCCTAGCAAGCACAGGGTCCTGAGTTCAATCCCCAGTACCACAAAAAAAAAAAAAAAGAAAGAAAGAGCTCCCTGTTTGCTACACCTACCCGTTATAGTTTGTGTCTGCATGTCCCCCTAAAGCCTCATGCAGTCATGGGGCAAGCTTTAGAGTTTGATTGTTCCATGATCCAATACTGAGATTACGGGTGTGAGCGCTACATCCACCCTAGGGTGGATAGTTTGTATATGTAAGGGAGAGAAAGAGGCTGCTTGCCATCATTCCCCCTTTTGTTCTTGCTGCTTTTGCTGTCTTCAGCCGCCATGAACTATTGCCCTCTGCCATGTGCCACTCTGCCTTGGAGCCAGTGAAGTATGAACTGAAACCTCCACAAACTGCAAGCTACATAAACCTTTCCTTCCTTAATTTTGGGCATGAAGTATTTTGTCTCAGCAATGAGAGAAAAGTAACCAAGACACTATCTCATATTTTTATTTATAGTTTCAATTTCCCTTATAAGAGAAACCATGCAGAGTTTAAGCTTGTGTTTATTTTGCTTAACATTATGGTCTCACAGTGCATCTATTTTCCTACAAAGGACTGAAATTTATTTACATCATATCTATTCAACTGTTGATAGACACATAAGCAACTTCCAAGATTTAGCTACTACTATGAGTTATACTGCTATAAACATAGGTATGCAAGTATCATCACTGCAATACAATGTCTCTAACTCTTTTGGGAAGATACCTAGAAGCTGGGTCAAATGAAATTGCTAGTTTTAGACTTTTGAGACATCTCCACACTGATTGTCATACTGGTTGCAATACTAGTTTACACTTCCACTGGCTGTGCAGAGAAGTTTTCCTTCTTCCCTACAGCCTCTCTAGCATTTGTTATTTGATTTCTTGATGATGGCCATTCTTTCTGGGGTACGAAGGAATCTCACTGTGGTTTTAACTTCCATTTTTCTAAAGGCCAGCAATGTTGAGCATTTCTTCATTTACTGGCCATTTGTACTTCTGAGAAGTGTCTATTCATTTCAGTTGCCCATGATTTGATCTTTTATTTTGAGGGGTCAAATTTTCTTTCTGAGTTCTTTATATACCCTAAATATTAGTGCTCTGTCTGAAGAATAGCTGGCAAAATTTTTTCCCATCCTGTTGGCTGGTTTTTCACTCTGTTGCTTGTTACTTTTGTTGTGCAGTGTAGGAGATCATCAAGCTGCACTCTCCAGAGAAAGAAAACCTCTTGCCTCAATCTTTCCCTAACCTTTCCTTGAACTCTATTAACTGAGATATGCAGAGCTGACTATATTGAAACAGATAGTCTCTTAACTGGCTAAAAGAATGTGACCAAGTCCAGCTGATCAATACCAAAACTGTAACACGCAGGCAAGAATAGCCCCTGTGCTGCTGGCTAGAACATTTGTTGGGGACTGGAATGGAGGCTCAATTAGGAGCCTGTGAGATTTCAGGGCTAAGACATGAGATAACACCTCATCGAGGCCATGGAACTCATAGAATTATATCTTCCTGGCAGTAAAGGTGCCAGCCTTGCATACATCAAACTTCCTTACATTGCTAATCAGAGGCCTATGTGCCCAGTACAAAATTGCTCTTTCTCATTACAGTCAAGGTCTGCAAAGTTTCTTTTTCCTAACACTCTGCCTTGACCCCCCATCCACCTCTCTGACTAATACCAATAAAAGCCATGAGCTTTTGGACATGAGGCCTTTGTTCCACAGAGAACACTGGTTAGTCCCAGAGCTCAACTGCAGAACTCTTTCTTTTGCATCCATGTGCCATATTGCTGGGTGGGAGACTAAGCCCTCCATGGGGGTTTTGGTAGGGCAGAAGCTTGTTTAATTTGCAACGAACCCAGTTGTTGGTTCTCAATACTATTTCCTGTGCAACCAGGGTTCTGTTCAGAAATTCCTCACCTATGCCTATGCCTTCAAGAGTTTTACCCATTTTATCTTCTAGTAAGTTAGTTTTTTCTTTAACATTTCATTTTGATTCATTTTGATTTTAGTTCAGAGCATGGTAAGAGATATGACTCAATCTTCTACATGTGGATTATCAGTTTTCCCAGCACCATTTGTTAAAGAGGTTTTTTTTTTTTTTTTTTTTTTTTTGGCGGTACCGGGGATCCAACTCAGGACCTTGCGCTTGCCAGGCAGGCATGTATTCCACTGAGCTATATCCCCAGCCCCTAAAGAGGTTACTTTTCCTTCAGTGTGTTTTTGGCATCTTTATCAAAGATCAAGTAGTTGAATGTCCTGGGAGTGGTTTCTGAATCCTCTATTCTGTTTCACTAATCCTCATGTCTGTTTCTGCCCCTTTATAATAGCAGCTCTGTGATACAACTTCAGGTCCAAGATGGTGATGCCTCCCACTTTGCTCTTGTTACCCAAGATTTCTTTTGCTCTTCTTCTGGGTCTCTTCTGGTTTCCTACAAATTTTAAGATTGTTTTCTCCAGTTCCATGAAGAATGCTGTTAGGACTTTGATTGGGATGCATTAAATCTGTATATAAATTTTGAAAGTATGGCCATTTTAACTATTGTGGTTCTGCCTATCCAGAAACAGGGGATATCCTTCTATTTTCTCATGTCCTCTTGGATTGCCTTTTTCAGAGTACTGTGGTTTTTGTTGTGGACATCTTTCATTTCCTTAATTAGGTTAATTCCTAAGTATACCAATACCTCAATTCACAAATGCTTCTGTTCACGAACAATTCAGCTCTCAAACAGAAACATTACGCAAAATTTTGCTTCCACTCGCAAATTCTGTATCACGCAACACATGACCACAGCCATCTTCTGCAGACTCATGGAACGAATTAAGGTTGTGAACCAGGGTATCACTGTAGAGTGATCCCTCACCTATCACAGGAGTTATATTCCACAGAACCCCACAGTAGGTGAAAATCCATGAAGTAGCGGCATTTATTTTATTATTTATATATATTTTAAGGCTTTATAAACCCTTCCCACACTCCTATAAATCTTTCCCACTCTTAACCTCTCCCACACTCTTATAAACACTTTATATGCTCTTAAACACAAGGAGAGATGCTTAACCTATGGGCACAGTGCAGGAGAGAAAACAGGTGCTATGGTCACTGAGCCAATCAGTGCCCAAGATACAGAACACTGCTGTGGTTGGTCGCCTTCCATTCTATCAGCCAATAATGTGCCATGTACAATCTCACGTTGGCAAACTTGGGCAAGCAGTGGTGGCGTATTGCACTTCCATTGTGTATAGTATGGTATTCATCCACTGATGAAATACATACTGTATTTTATTTCAATTTAATGTTCTCTTAATGTTTGATTTTTTATATTTTTATATTGTTTCAAATTTAGGCAAAAAATTAAAATAATAATTATATAAATACCTATATACCAAAAAATCCCACAATATAGCAAAAATTCCACAATACAGGATTAGATTTTTTTTTAAAAAACCACAATATAGTGAAGCTGCAATAAGTGAACCACAATACAACAAGGGATGACTGTATTTAATTTTTCTTGGTACTATATGAATGGTATTTTTTTTCTAATTTCTTCCTCATTGGGTTCATTATTAGAATACAAAAATGCTATTGATTTTTGTGTTGATTTTTGTATCCTGCTATATTACCAAATTTGGTTATTCATTCTAACTGTCTTTTGAAGGATTTTTGGGGGTTCACCTATGTACATAATCACGTCATCTGCAAATGACAAATTTGTCCTGTTCCTTTCCTATACATATCATTTTTATTTTTTTCTTGCCTAATTGCTCTTGTTTTGAGTATTATGAACAAAAGTGGTGTTTTCTAGGTTTCTGAAATTTGTTTCACCTTAGCAAACAGGAAGCAATGGGACCAAAGCTCCCAAATAGCTCATATATACTAAAGACAACATTTACATTTGTAGCAAGAAAAAACTTGTTATTTAGAATGACAGCCCTAAGAAATGAAACTCTCGGAAATCATTCAACAAGTATTTTCTGAGTGCCTACTATATTTCAACCACAGAATTAGTCACTACAGCTATAACCATGAACAAAACAAATATTTCTGCTTTTGTGGAGCTTATGCCCTAGCGAGACAGACATACAATAAATGAGATAAATATGTATAATGCATAATACATTTATAAAAGTAAGTGCTAAAGAGAAAAGTAAAGTTAGGAAGGTGGGCAGAGCATGTGTATAAAGGATGCTATTCTAAATTAAGTGGTAGTAAGACTCATTAAGGTGTTTGATAAAGACTGAAAGAGGGAAGGGAGTAACCAATGCAGTATCTGGGGAAAGAGCATTCCAGGCAAGGGGAAGAGAGAATGCAAAAGTCCTGGACCAGAATGCCTACCTAAAGATGCTAACATATTGCTATGATTTAGATGTGAAATGTTCCTCAAAGCCCAAGAGGTAAAGGCTTAGTTACCATCTGATGGGCTTTTGAGAAAGTGACTGAATTATGTGGACTCTATCCTATCAAGTGGTTAATCTATTGATGGCATAAGATGGCATTATTAGGAGGTAATGGAAAAAGAGCTGGGGCCTCATCAGAGTGGATCATGGGAACATAACCTTGGGACTACATCTGATCACTGAGCGATTCTGGCTCTTTAGTTTCCTGTCTCTGTGTCCTGACCACCAGGAGGTAAGCAGCCCTTCCTTGGCCATGTCCTCCCATCATGTTTCGGCCTTGCGACAAGCCTAAAAGCAATGGAGTCTGCTAACCATGGGCTGAAATTTCTGAATCCAAAATAATAAATGTCATGAGCCAAAGTAAGTGTTTCTGCCTTTATGCTGTTATTCTGAGGTATTCTGTCACAGTGACAAAAGTGGACTAACACTATGCCAAAAACTGAGAATAATTAAACATCTGTGCTCCGTTGCCCCCCATCTGACTTTAGAAAACTACACAGTGCTCAGAACACTAATCTGGGCTTAATTTGCCTTATGCAGGTTTAGTACACAGCTGCTTTTGCTGATAAATCTGTGAGTGCTTTTTTTCATTTACACATCTTTTTTAATCTCAGAGATCCAATTATCTACTAATGCAGGGTCTCATTCCACTCCAGTCCCTCATGAGCAAGCCTTGTTTATAGTTTGCAAACTCTCAGTGGATCTGTGAAACTGACAAAAGTGAAGTTAGGCCCTTATAAAACTTGATTTCAAATGAGCAGATCTAAGGAAAGAAACACGAATTTGAAGATTGCAGGAAAGATGTACAGAGGGTTAGAGGAAAAGGAGTAAAAACTATGAGGACATCCAAATGATAAAGAAAAGACCTGGTTATAACCCACAGGGCTGAGATTCAGGAATAAAAATAGCCAAGAAATTTCCAGTAGTGGGACTGTCCAAGGAATTTCTTAAAGAATTTTAAAGACACTCACTCTGCTAGGATATAATCCCTGACACTACTCCTACATCTTCAACAGAACTCTATTACAAATAGCTGCAAGCATGTGACTCGTACTTTAGAGAAATCAAGGCAAATATCAAAGAGCCTAGCTCAAAAGACAAGATATAAGTGAGAATTAAAATAGAGTGAAAGCAAAGTAAAGATGTGAAATAAGGTTTGACTGAGAAACATGAGCTTTCTCAAACTCTGCAAAATACATGAAGAAGAAAACTATGGCCCATCATTTAAAGATTGAGGCTTTAAAAAGATGAAAGATAAAGACATACTTCAGCACATCCAGCAATATATACATAAAAGAAAGGCATGTAATGCTTTCTAAAGAAAGTTAAAACAGGGCTGACCATGACTTAGAGCATCTAGAGTAGCTAAATACCTCACAGTAGGGGTCACCCTGCACTAGCCCTTCAATGCTAAGAGCTGAAGAACAGAGGATATAAAGAGAAATTACAAGCACAGTTAACAGCATGGGTACAGCTCCACAGTCAGGAATGAGGGTAGCTTATTCAAAGAACAGGACAGAAACTGGCCTATTTGGAACAGAGAGTGCCCATTGGCAGGCAATAACATGTAAGATCAGCCAGGTAAGATGAGACCAGATTGAAGGCGGCTCTGAAATCCATGATGAAAAATCTGAAGTTTATTTCACAAGCACTGATGCAAAAGGAAGGAAACTATTTTGTTCTGTTTTATGTGTTTAAGATAATAAAATACTGCAACAATGCAGACTGGTCCCATTCTCTGCCTTTTAAAAGTTGCCCACTAATTTCCCACTACCAAGGTCATGTCTATATAAGCCCACATCTCCAATGCCTTTCAATTAACCTAAAAGTTCTGTAACACTTACTGTCTACCCTGTGACACATCCAAACCTGGGGCTTAAAAGTGACTCAGCCTATGCCCTCAAGAAACTCATGGTCTGATGCAGGCAGAAGCCAAGAATAGAAACAAGTACAACGGAGAGCGGTAACCGCTACAGTAGTAGAAAGGAGCGCACAGCTACATCAGTTTGGAGTTAGGGAAAAGGCAGAAAATACCTAAGAGAAAGCGTTGCTGAACTGAATCCAAAATCCGTCAGAGTGGGGGAAGTGGTGAGGACACTGATGATACCAATCAAACTGTAAAGGCTGGGAAAAGCGTGTTATCTCAGAGACTGCAAGTTAATTCTACGTGGTTGGATGAGTACAAAAGTAGGCAAGCACCAAATCATGAACACGTTTTTATAAACCCTAGAGTGTCTGAAATATTTTAAGGAATATGATATTTGTGTTTTCTTAAAAATTTCTGGTAGCAATGGAAGATGGATTAAAAGGGCACCAAAAAGTTTCTGCTCATTATAAAAGCAACAAAATTCTGATAAAGGCTGCTACAATATTCAATTAACTTTGTTGTTACCCATTTCCATTCTTTTTACATTTAGCTCATATCTTACATAAAGCCTGACCTTACATGAAGACATTCACCTGACCTGTCATCATCTTATTTTAATTCTTTGTGTTTAAGTTTCGTCTCCCTGAAAAGAGCTGAGAAATGATGTCTTGTATTATTAAAATGTATGTGATACATATATGTATCCAAAAGAACACAGCACATTACTACATTGTGAAACAGATACTTCCTTTGAATTAAATAGCTCTTATCCAAGAATACAAAGATTCTACTTTTCCCTATAAATAATAAAGTAAAATGTATGATTAGGTGTCTTGGTCACTTTTTCCTTGTTCCTGAGACAAAACACCCAACACCCAAAATGAAGGAAGGAAAAGATTTAGCTTACAGTTTTTGGAAGTTTCAGTCCATACTTGGCTACTTCTGAGGCACAGTGGCACATGGCAGGGGGCAACAGTTCATGGCAACGGTACACAGCAAAGCAACAAGCACAAGAAGGGAGGAATGGCAGCAGGAATGGCAGCCAGCAGCCTCTTTCTCTCCCTTATGTATACAAACAATCCACCCTAGGGCACGTATAGCTCTCACACCCATAATCCCAGCATGGGATCATGGATCAGTCATAAACTCTAAAAGCCATTCATAACTGCATGAGGATTTGAGGGGACATGCAGACACAAACCATAACATTGGGCAAAACTAAAGTTAAAAAAAAGCACAATAGTGATGTGAAATCCTTAAGAATGAGCATGAAGGAACTTTCTGGGGACATAAAAATGTTCTAATTTGAGACAGCGATACATTATACAAATTATCCACTTGTCTAAATATATATATGATATATATATTTAGCTGTATATAAATTTTATCTAAAAACCTATAAAAAGAAAGTAAAGATAAGTAGAGGAAACAAACATTTTACCTGGGTAACGTGAGCAGGGGATTATTCCATTTACTTTGTATAAGTGTGAAATTTTCTGTAGTAAGGGCTTATGTGTATATGTGAATGAGATTTAAATGGTTGAAATAGGGCTGGGGATGTAGCTCAGCAGCACAGCACCTGCATGGCAAGTGCAATACCCTAAGCTTGACTCCTGGTACCAAAAAATTAAAATAAAAATAAACGGTTGAAAAAATGACATTAACAAAAATTTAAAAGAATTCAGAATATTAAGTTATTCTGTCTCCTGAAGTTTGGAATAATATTACACTGTAACTATTCGTGTTTTCACTAGTTCTATTACCCATCCAATTCCAAGAGTAATTTTAGTATTTAAATATTTAGTATTTAAATATATTCCAAGACAAATGACAAACCTACTGATGACAACATAAACAAAAAAGGCATAGTAGCCACATGTTCCTTAATTAAGCACCACACATTAATATTAGTCCTCCTAACAATGATATGCAAGTCAGTAAAACATAAGGTTAAAATTTTCTTATATTCAAATTGATAGCAAAAACAGTAACTAAAAGACAGGCATAAGGTTCTGGAAGTATATAATCTGTAATGATAGACTGAATACCATTTGTAATACCATTTAAAATAGTTCCATCATTCTGTCTTAGCAACTTACAACTCACATTTAATCTTCATTCTTCAACAAAAAAATTTAATGTGTAAAATGAAGCTTTTCCTATTCATCCCAATCCAAAAGATTAGCAACAATCTTTTCTTCAGTAAATTATCTGTCGCATAATTCAATCCCCTCAAAAGTTCACAAAGATAGATGCTCAGAGATATTTTTAAGGAATTTTAGAAGGTGTGAATAGCTACAATTATTTAATAAGACAAATACTGTGATCCAACGTTACTGGTATTACTGCTGTTCCCTGTTAGATTATGTTTAAAATTCTCCTTATTCAAGAAATCTATGGTCACATCAATCAGTGTACAGTTAGTTGCCTTGGACTGGGACAACAAGGGGATTTGAGTTTCTGGGTACTGGTAATGTTATTTTTTTTATATAGATATATTAGTATGCTCTATTTGTGGAAACTCTTCAAGCTCTATCTACATTTATGGTATGTATACTTTTCTATATGTATGCAATATTCCAGTAAAGAACTCAGTAGCCTTGAGCCGGGCGTGGTGGTGCACGCCTGTAATCCCAGCACTCGGGAGGCAGAGGCAGGAGGATCGCTGAGTTTGAGACCAGCCTGGGCTACATAGTGAGCTCAAGGCCAGTCTGAACTGCATAGTGAGATCCTGCCTCAAAAAGACAAAAAAAAAAAAAAAAAAAAAAAAAAAAAAAAAAAAAAAAAAAAGGTACTCTTTAAAAACGTCAGTATAAGCCAGAGGTAAGAGCTGTCCCTGGGTCCCCTCTCCCATGTTAAAATGTTCTATGTACTGAAATACTTGCCTGCAAAATGTAATTCAAGTTAAAGCATTTAACATTTTTAACAGCATATTCCCCGGTAATAACTTTCATTTTTAACTAGAAATACTTGCTTTATATTTTCCGGAGTTCTTTTAGAAAACACACTGAATATAAGTAAATATATACTGTAATGTCCACACTCAGTCACATCATTTTCATCTGTGACAAGGGGATTTAGGAAGGAAAAGACCATCATTTCAAACCTTAATAAGCTTAAGTAGACAAGGACTAGCAAATACTTTGTGGAAGGGGGACTAGGAGCCACCTATCAGTCCAAATTCTGTTACTAATTACATTTTGGAGAAATCAAAAACGGGAAACAGCATCTACTCACCGGGATGAATGAAATAAAACGCTTGAAAGTAACACTCTAAGATTTAATATGAAATATCCAATGCTAAGAATGCTAGGAAAGAAACCTTGCTCATTAACTTGCTGAAGACAAGCTTGGGGGCGGGGGTGTCTGTAAACCCACAACCGTAACTCAGTTCTTTCTTCCTTCCTCCAGTCTCGCAAGCTCCCAAAAGTTAAATGTAAACATTAACCTGCTCTCCCGGCGAAAGTCTCACCTAAAACACACTTTCACCTTTCACCTAGAGACAAGGGTGGGAACTTTGTCCTCCAAATACCACGAAACCAAACCAGTTTTTCCAGATTAAATGTCAGATTGCCATTCACTGACCAATTCCAAAGAGGAACCACGTTAGAAGAAAATCCTATCAAATGGACCCGGGAAAGCCCGCAGGAACCACCCTGGCGACTTCTTCACGGTAACTCGGGAGTAGAGCTAAATTTCCTTCAAGAGACTTATAGACAACAGCATCCAACCTGGCGAGTCCAATCCCCATCCTGAAATCACACGCCCACATCCACACAACAAATCCTAAGGTTTGTGTGAAGCTGAGAGGGCAAACCAGAACACGGCCAGAAAGTTGGAAGAGAAAGGGGGTGGTTAGGAGAGGGGTGGGAGGACCCTGCCTCTCCTCCTCGCACCCAAGACAAGGAACAACAGCCTTGGACCTAAATCCGGGTTTTGCTCGCGGGCACAGCAGATGCTGTAATTTGCGCAACCGGACGGGATGGAATGGTGACCCAAAGGGTTGGGCGGGACGCGGGACGCCCGGGGCAGCCGGCGCCGGGGATAACCCGGACGCCCTGACATTGGCCCCTCCGGACACCAGGATCGTGGGCCGGGAGCCGCGGGTAAGGAGCACCGCTAGGGCCGGGACAGGCGGCGAGCCACAAGTCTTACCCGTGCAGGCCGAGAGCGCGGCGCCGCCGGTGCAGCAGATAGAGCAGCAGGAACGCGGCCCCCGCCACCGAGGAGTTCCGCGCCGTCAAGTACTTGCTGAAGGCCGCCATGGCACCACCAGTGAGAGCGAGCAGGCAGAGAGGACGCGGCAGCTGCGTCGACTGTGGCGCTGGCAGCAGCGGCGACTCCCTAAATACAGGAAGCGCGGGGGAGACTGGGAGGAGAGCACCGCGCGGATGGAGGGCGGGGCCGGCCGCGCAGAACCGCCCCCTGGAGCGCGCCCCCTGCGCCACCGCGCGCGCCAGAGCCCACCGCAGACTTCAGTTCGGCGGGCACAGCGAGGCCGGGGCAGTCCCGGGGCACGCCCTGCGCACGCGCGGACCCCCGCCGGAAGCTCGGCGCCTAGAGGGCCCTCACCCGGAGCGGTCGGACTGCTGCCGCGCTTCAGCCCTATTCGCCCTCTCCCGCGCGTGCACATCCAAGCGCGTTCCCTGGTTAGCGCAAGAACTGGAAGAGCGGGCTTGGCGGGGCTGAACTCAGCGGGTACCTCTCCTCCAGCCTGCTCCCTACCGGCAGCAGGTCGTTACCACCCTCTTAAAGGAGCCTAGAGGAAGGGGAGCGGTGCCATCACAAGCATTTGCACAAAATGGGTGACACTGTAATCGTTTGGACAAAACGATCGGGAACCCCAAAGAAGGGGGAGAGACGTGGGAAGAATGATCGCAGGTCTACTGCCTTTTTATGCACCACGGCTTTTAAAACCAAGGGTGATAATCTCTAAGGAATTCTCAATTAGTTTGGTAGATGAGGACCACGACTTTATTTTTTCTAACGAGCGCACAATAGAAAAGTCTTAGAGTGCATCTCTTAGTAATGCAATTGTTTTAAGAAATTTTTCTTCCAGTGTTCCGTAGGTATGTATCTCGGGTGGCGACATAAAATGTACTTTTTTATGTAGATCTGGTTATACAAAAAGTTTGAGATACACTGTGCTTTGCAAAGGGGCATTCAGAAATAACAATCATGCGTTGTACTATTGCTGGCCTTACTCCCAGACGCAGAAAGGCTTTACAGATTACAGCATTCTTCTCCTGTCCGACCCCTGTGATGGAAGAATTTGTTGTCCTTACATACACAGTAACTTAATGAATTGCTGTTTTAGTTGAGGACACGAGAGAAAAGCAAGAGTCAGAAAGTCCACGATGATACATTACGCATTTTAAAGGTGCCTACTTGTTAAGGTGGCCAGCAAGATTGTGGTGCCCTAGATGCTTTCTCAGTGTAAATTGGTGATTGCCCAATACAAGTTACAAGAATCACAACACCCGATACAGCAATGATTTTGTGTGTAGGAGTGCTTGACAGACAATTCTTAAATGATGTAAAAGTGGAGCTTCTATTTAATTCTCCATTTGCCACGTGGATATTTTCATTGGTACATGTAACACGTGCCAAAATACAAAGATGAACAGATAATCCCTATTCTCCAGAGGCTGGTAGAGAAGAAGAATGTAGAGAAGAAATTATGACTGCTAAGTGCTGTATTAGAGTTATGAAGGAGGCACTATGACAGTAGAAACAAAAAATGCATACTTTTGTCTAGAGCTTTCAATTAAGGCTTGACAAAGATGGTTTTGTAATTGAATCCTGAAAGACCATAGAAACCACTAGGAAAACAGAAAATTTTGAACTCACTAAGTGTCATGTGAAAGGGTTGAAAACCTGGGGAGAATGCAGTGAATCATGTTGGAGTTTACAATTACAAAGGAAGTATTTGGAAGGTTAATCAAAAACATAACCCATTAGGTAAATACATCTCAATAATTGTTTTGAGAAATTTTTATCAGTTTTATAGATATGTATCTTTTGTTTGTTGGTTGCTTGGTACCCGGAATCAAACTGAGGACCTCATACTTGCCACTGAGCTATATCCCCAGCCCTATAGATATGTACCTTAGGTGGTGATATAAAATGTATATGGGGGGCTGGGGATATAGCTCAGTGGAATAAGCGCCTGCCTAGCAAGCGCAGGGTCCTGAGTTCGATCCCCAGTACTGCCAAAAACTAAAAAAAAAAAAAATAAAATGTATATGGGAACAAAGATAGGAATCTCTGACAAGATATTCTAAAAAAGTCCTTATTCAAGAGGCACAGACAATTTTTAAACATTAACTAATTTATATAAACTGCAATAATTTTAGCTGTTGATAAAACCCATCTGCTAGAGACCACTGGAACCAAACCTATAACCTGGCAAAGTTAGGTTTATTAACTTGCTTCAATAAGGTATAGCACACACCAGAGGAACTGTGAGCTTGTTTCAAAAAAAAAAAAAAGATAAGCAAGAAGAAATGGGACATTATTATATTTAAGGAAAGAGAGATTACAAGTAAAATCTAAATGAAGCAGTGCTTGATAGGCTCAAAGCAAATCAGATCTGTATGTAATACTAAACTCAAGTTGAGAAGCAAACTCAAGGTTCTGTTTCCTTGGAAACATAAATTTATAATCAGTGTAGAATATTGTGTCTGTAAACCCCTTATCTGAACTTTGGCACTATAAATTGAGGATGCTTCTCTAAGTCAAAGTGACTCAGATAGTTAAAATCCTCTAAGTAAGAAAGGGATTTTCTGTTCTCACTGATAAAATCTGAAAACAAAGTTTCTGACAATCTAGGATTTTAGAAAGTGAGATTTCTCAGCACCCTCTCTTTTGATAATTAAAAGTGAAGTACATTTTCAGCTTCATACTTTGTAAAACAAATAAGGAAAGAACATGTTGTTTTATTAGGGGATCTCCAGGTATTCTGATTTTTTAAGAACTCAAGCTATTGAGAACAGGGAGGAGTAGAGTATATGAAGTTAGGGAAAGTAGGGGGCTGGGGATATCGCTCAGTGGAATAAGCGCTCGCCTAGCAAGCGCAGGGTCCTGAGTTCGATCCCCAGTACCACAAAAAAAAAAAAAAAAGAAGTTAGGGAAAGTAGAAAGCCACTTGAAGAAATGCGCTAGCCAGCCCACATGGTTGTTCCCCTGTGACCCTGCTTATATTCATGTGCTTGTCTAATCTCACATCAGAGCTGGTCCAAAGAGTATGGTGAAAGTGATGGTATATGACTTCTGAGGCAATATCATAAAAAGTATTGTGACTTCCTCCTTGGTTTCTTGGACCATTTACTCTTTGGGGAGCCACGTGCCAGAGAGAACACTCAGCCATGCAGAGAGATGGAGGCCTCCCACCAAGACACAGCAACAGCTTGCTGAAAATGTGAACCACCTAAGAAGCAGGTCTCCAGCCCTAGTCACACTGTCAGGTATCAGAGTCTCATGAGTGAGCCCAAGCCAGACAGCTCAGCCAGCATGCTCCCAAATTCCTGACTTCCCAGGAACTGGGGAAATGTGGAGGACATTCTTTGATCAGAATGCATTGAGGACACGACAATTTGTTATTTGTTAAAGTTTCTTAAGATAAGGCTTCACTTTACAGCTCGGATTAGCCTTGAATTTACAATCCTCCTGTCTCAGCCTCTTGAGTACGGGGATTACAGGCATGTGTTGGATTACATGTGGAGAAGGATAATACTTTAATTATCCTTGCTAAAACATTTGGTATCCACCCATTTGTACTAGCTACACACTTGGTTCTCTTAAAGGTGACTGAGATTGGTATTCGGGGCTGTAGTCCAAGAGGCTGAAAGCCCCCTGATCCCAGAAGTTTGTCTCTCTTGTATGTCTTTTTTCCCTCACTTTCTTACTCATCTGCAGGTACCTCGTTCTTGGGACCTGTTCACCCTGGACAGAAAGGGATCATAGACCAATAGGGAAATAAACACAGATTACTGTGGTAAGCCACTGAATTTGGGGGTAATTTATTATGTAGCTGATGCACTTTGGTTCAAGCCTTGAAAAACAGATAAAAGAAAAGGAATTTTGGAGAAGATATAGCGGGTGCAAAGATACAGAGACAAAAATGTACGCAACAGACTGATGAAGAAATCTAAGTTTGGTGTTGATAGAGGTTCGGGGAAGAGTATAAAATGAGAAAAAAGGTTGAAATGTCTAATTGAGATCAACCATGGAGGGTGTAAAACACCAAGTTAACTAAAAGCAGATGGAATTTTATTCTGCCTATAAGAGGAAGCACATGCAATATATCAAGAGTTGGGGAAAAGTGTGTGACCTCAGCTTTTGTTTAAAGAAGATCATGCTAATGAAAAGATGGAGGGTGAACTGAAGGAGGAAATTTCACACAGTGAGACCACTTTGGACACTTTTGAAATAATCTTGATAAACATAGCGAGAAACTGGCAGCACCAGAGCAGATAGAAAAGCACTTTATAACTTCAAATAGGATACAAAATGTGAGATGGGTAATAGGGAAAAAACTTTTAAATTGACTCAACATAATGATGCAAATGAAAACTTCCTTATTATTTTCTCATCACCAGGCTAAACACCAAGACTAAGCAGCTCACATTTAGACAGAAACTGTCCATCATTTCTCTGGCAAGGTAAACACCCTAAGTCACCAGAACTAGATGATCTTTGCTTGGAGGAGGCCCATGAGAAACCCTTCTTACTGATAAAAAAGGAAGGAGCAGTACCCATTTCACGAGGGAATGTAGAAAACAGGAAATCCTGACAAAAGTGTTCCAAGTGCCCCAAGTTAACCCAAGCTGGTACAGGGCATGTTTGCATGAGAGAGCCCTGCTAGGAAGAAAGAGATTGATTGTGAACCTTTTCCCAAGTGAGACTCAAAGTTACTACAGTCTTTCTGATTGGGTAGTCCTGTCTTACCAGCTCAAGGGCAGAAAGAGAAACTCTTGAGAAAGAATGAGAAGTCTAGGCTGCAACAGAGCCCAGCAGCCCAAGAAAGCCCTGGTGCCTGTGTAGTATCTAAGGCTTGCAGCCATCTCAGTTCAGTCATATAGGAGCTACCAGTATTTTTTTTCTTTTTTGGAACAATCTCCAGCCCACCACGGGAGTTCGGCCACTCTACAACCTGCACATCCAGGGTATTTTGGCAGAGGAGGAGAGAGACTTGGCTGGAGAAAAGCCACCTTGTAAAAGCAACACCACATAGTGAACAAAGGTTTTTGGTGCCCTTTAACTTGGAAGCTTCAGTTCTTTTCCCTGCGAACAATTCCAGGCTCATTGGGCTGAGTAGCTCTTACCTCTTATGGTGCCTTAGGTGAAAGATAACCTCAGAAATTCCTAATGACTATTTCCTAATATGGAACCAAGTTGGGTAATTACTTGGAAAAATATATGACCTGTGATTTTTAGCCCTAACTGATGAAGTGGATCGTATAAACTAATAACCCATATGAATATATTTTAGTGTCTTTAAAGTAGGTACTTCTTGGGGCCTGGATATCGTTTTCACACATTTCAGTAAATATTTCTAGACCAGAAAAAAATAACTTTGTTTTTTAAGAGGACAATCCTTTTTTAACTTTTTTTTATTAGTACGTGTTTGAAGCACATAATGTTTGCATCCCTTGTTTGGAGTTGGAGGTGCCTCTCATCTCCCCCCATCTCTTGATCCCCTTCCACTTCTAAAAGATCTCACTTCCTATTTTCTGTTTTCTACCCTTTATTTTTATCTTTATTTACAATTGAGTTTCTCATATAAGAGAAACTAGGCAATATTTAAGCTTGTGTATCTGACTCTTTTCACTTAACATTACAATCTCAAGGTACATCCATTTTCCTACAAGTGACTCAAGTTAATTCTTCTTTATGGCAAAGTACTATGCCACTGTATAAATATATTTTCTTTATCCATTCATCTGTTGGTAGACATATAGGCAGTTTCCAAGATTTAGCTATTGTGAATTATTCTGCTACAAATCTGGATACACACTTTTCACAGTAATATGATGTCTTTAACTTTTCTAGGGAGATAGCCAGAAGTGGAATAGCTGGGTCAAAGGGAATTTCTAGTTTTAGTTTTTTGAGGAATCTGCATACCGGTTTGCATAGTGGCTGTACTAATTTACATTCTGACAAAAAAATGTAAGCAGGTTCCTTTTCTCCTCACAGCCTCTTCAGCATTTGTTATTGTTCAATTTCTTGATGATGACCATTTTTTTCCTGGAGTAAGATGGAATCACAGTGTTGTCTTGATTTGCATTTCTGCAGTGACCAGTGATATTGAACATTCCTCCTTGTATGTATTCTCCTTTGTACTTCTTCTTCTATTAAATGTCTATTCATTTCAGTTGCCCATTTTATAGTTAGCTCTTTAATTTTGAGGGGTCTAATTTTTTTTAGTTCTTTATATATTCCAGATGCTAGTCTTCTGTCTGAAGACTACCTGGCAAACTTTCTGTCCTATTTTGTCTATTTTCTCTTTACTCTGTGGGTTGTTTCTTTTGCTGTGAAGAAGCTTTTAAATTTTATATGATCCCGTTTATTGGTTCTTGGTACTATTTTCTGTGCAACTAGGTTTGTCCTATGACTATAACTTTAAGTGTTTTACCTATTTTATCATCTATCAGGTTAGGTGTTTTTTTTTTAACATTTAGATTTTTGACCCACTTTGATTTTAATTTTGTAAATAGTAAGAGATATGGATCTAGATTCAATCTTTTGCAGGCTGATAGCCAGTTTTTCCAACATCATTTACTAAAGAGGTTATCAGTCCTCCAGTGTATGTTTTGGACCTTTGTCAAAGATCAAAGTTAAATATACTGGCAGTGGTTCCTGCATCCTCTATTCTGACTCTCATTGATCCTCTCATTGATGTCTGTTTTTTGATCAGTATCATGTTGGATTTTTTAAATTATTAGTTTTATAATATGACTTCATTTCCAGGATTGTGATGCCTCTCACTTTGTTCATATTACTCAGGATTTCTTTTCCTCTTTTAGGTCTCTTCTGGGGTCATATGAATTTTAGGATTGTGGTCTCTATTTCTTTTAGGAATGCTGCTAGTGTTTTGATTGTGATTGCAGTAAGTCAGTGTATAAAGTTTGGAAGTATGGCCATTTTTTATTTTATTGGTTCTGCCTATCCAGGAATAGAGATATCTTTTCATTTTCTGATATACTCTCCAATTTCCTTTTTCAGAGTACTGTAGTTTTTATTGTAGAGGTATTTCACTTCCTTGGGTTAATTTCTAACTATTTAATCTTTTGGTACTATTATGAATGTGGTATTTTCCCCTAATTTCTTTCTCAGTGGGTTCATTAGTAGTGTATAAGAATGCTATTGATTTTTTATGTTGATTTTGTATGCTGCTACATTGCTCAATTTGGTTATTAATCCTAAATGCCTTTTGATGGATTTGGGAGATATTCTGTGTAGAGGATCGTGTCACCTGTAAATAACGATAATTTGACTTCTTTTTTTCCTGTACAAATTATCTTTTTTTTTTCCTAATTGTTCTTGCTAATATTTTGACTACTCTGTTGGACAGGTGTGGTGATGATGGACATCTATATTTTATTCCTGATTTTATAGGGGTTTTATCAAAGGATTTTTCTGCAGCTGTTAAGATGAACATGTGCTGCCTAGCAAGCGCAGGGTCCTGAGTTCGATCCCCAGTACCGCAAAAAAAAAAAAAGATGACCATGTGATTTTTGTCCTTACTTCTGTTTATGTGATGGATTACAGCAATTGATTTGCATAATCCTTTCATCACTGGAATGAAGCCTACTTGGTCATGATGCATGATCTTTTTGGTGATTCATTGCATCTTGTTAAAGATTTTTGCATCTATATTTGTTAAAGAGATTGGTCTGTAATTCTCTTTCTGGGTTGGTCCTGACCTGGTTTTGGAATCAGGGTAATAATAGCCTCTGAGAATGAGCTTGGGAGTACTCCTTTCCTTTCAATTTCATTAAAGAGTTTGAGGACTGTTGCTGTTAGATCCTCCCTGAAGTTTTTGTAGAACTCAACAGTAAGTCCATCTAGATCTGGCCTTTTCTTGGTGGTTTTTTTGTTTGTTTGTTTGTTTGTTTTTACTGCTTCAGTTTCATTACCTGCTATTGAATTACTCAGGGTTTTTACATTTTTTTGGTTCAGTTTTGGTAATTCAGATGTATCTAGGAATTTAACCATTTCTTTTGAAGTCTCCAATGTATTAAAATAGAGGTTTGTGAAGTAGTTGTTCATAATATCTTTTATTTGGGCCATGTCCACTGTAATTTCAACTTTTACATTCTGATTGCATTGACATAGATCTTTTTTCTCCTCTTTTTTGATTATATTGGCTAACAGTTTGTCAATTATTCTTTCAAAGAACAAATGCTTTGATCCATTAATTTTTTGTATTGTTTTGGTGTTTATAATATCCTTCTTGTACTAGCTTTGGTTTTAGATTTTTCTTGGTTTGCTAGGATCTTGAGGGGCCTTGTTAGGTTATTTGTTTGGGCTCACTGTTTATGTGATGTGCATATTCATAACTATAAACTTCTCTCTTAAGACTACTTCATTGTGTCCTATAAATTCTGGAATGTTGCTTTATGGCTTATATCTAGATGTATCCCCAAAGTCTCATGTGGTCACAGATGGGGCTTTTCAGAGGTGGCTGGATCTAGAGTGTGTGATGCTGGGATTAAGTTTGTGATGCTGGGATCAAGGACATGTGATCATTAAAGTATTCCACTGAGTGGTTTGGCATAGTTCTGAGTAGGATTATGGGTAGGAGTGCTAGGGTGGGTAGCCTGGATAAAATATAAGGGGCAGAAAGGAGGCTAATGTCAGCACTTGTTGCATGTTGCTTATTGCTGCTACTGTTTGTCTTCTGCTGCCTCTTGCCTGCTCTGTGATTCCCCCTCTGCCATGCCACCCTGCCTTGGAGGCAATCAGTTGTGGGCTGAAACCTCTATAAACTGTGAACCAAAATAAACCTTTCCTTCTTAACTTTGGGTGTCAGGTATTTTGTCTCAGCAACTAAAAAAGTATCTAAGATAGTTGTACTGGCATTATCATTTAGTTCTAGAAACTTATTTCTTCCTTGATTTCTTCTGTAATGCATTGTTGATTTAAAGTGTACGTTTAGTTTCCATGTGTCTTAGTTACTTTTCTCCTGTTGCTGAGACAAAATACCCAATGCCCAAAATTAAAGAAGGAAAGGCTTATTTAGCTTACAGTTTGTAAAGGTTTCAGTCTATATTTAGCTGGTTCCAAGGCAGTGTGGCAGGGCACAGAGGCAACACTTCAAGGCAGCATAAGACAACAAAAGCAGCAAGAGCCAAAAAGAGGACCGGCAGCAAGCAGCCTCTTTCTCTTCCTTACACTGTATGCAAACTACCCACCCCAGGGCAGGTGTATCACCCACACCCATAATCCCAACTTTGAACCATAAATCAATCATAAACTTTAGAAGCCTGCCCCATGATGCCTGAGGCTTTGGGGGGACATCCAGGCACAAACCATAATACCATGCATTTGCATAATTTCAATGTTTTCTCTTGTTGTTGATTCCTGATTTCCTTGTGCTGTAATCTAATAACATGCCTTGTATAATTTCAAGTCTTTTACATTTACATAAGCTTGCTTTATTTGTTATTATGTGGTTTATGATCCTGGGCATAATGACACATGCCTATACTCCTAGAATTTGGGATGCTGAGGCAGAAGGATGGCCACAAGTTTGATGCCAGCCTGGGTTACACAGTGAGTTCAAGTCCAGTATGTAGTGAGACTCTGTCTCAAAAAAAACAAAAAACACAACAAAAGGAATGTATATTCTGTTATTGGGTGGAACACTCTGGAGATATCTATTAAATTTATTTGTTCAAAGGTTTTGTTCAACTCTGATATTTCTTTGTTGATTTTTTTTTGTCTAGTTGATCTGTATATTTGTAATAGTGGTATACTGGGGTTACCCACTATAACTGTGTTTATGTTTATTTATTCTCTTATATCCCATAGTAAATTTGGGCATGCTGTTCTTTGGTACACATATGTTAATAATTGATATCTCTTCCTGTTGGATTGTTCCTTTAACCAATATATAGTGACCTTCTTTGCATTTTTTAGCAGTTTTGGCTTGAATTCTATTTTGTCTATATATAGGATAGATACAACTGCTTGTTTTGGGTTTCTCTTACATGGAATATTGCTTTCCATCCTTTGATTTTTAGTCTATGAGTTTACTTTTTATTTGTCTCATTTGCTTCTTGTATCCAGCATAAGCACTGAATTTTGTTTCTTGATCCATTTTGCCAGACTGTATCCTTTTATTGGTCAATCAATTTGATTTGTGTTGAGCATTATTACTGATAAGTATTAGTTTATTCCTGTCATTGCCTTATTTTCCTGTGACTGATTCCCTATGTTTCATTTCTTCTTAACTGTTCACCCTATTTGGTATATTCACCTACTAGATAATTATTAGCTTCATTGTCTCTTTCTAGAGTATCCTTGAGTATACTTTGGGTGTATTGGTCATGAATTTCTTTAACTGCTCTTTATGAAGAATATATTCCTCCATCAATTTTGAAGGATAGGGGCTGGGGATATAGCTCAGTGGAATAAGCGCTTGCCTAGAAAGCACAGGGTCCTGAGTTCGATCCCCAGTACTGAAAAAAAAATTTTTTGAAGGATAGTTTTGCAGGACATACAAAGTACTTCTCTTTTCTCATACATAGAGGAAGAAGAGTTTTCTTAAGTCAGGTATTCCTAATGCTGGAACCTGAGTGAGGTTCAAAGATGTTGAAAATCATTGTCAGCCACTTTTGTCCATTCTAAGGGCTTGAACTCAAGACCTTTGACAGCCTCATATAGAGGCTTTGCCATTAGTGCAAAATTAGGTGTGCAGATTTGGCAGAAGCTAGCTATTCTCAGGAAGGAATAGTTATTGTTTGGTGACAGAGGGCCTGAGATTGTAGCCTGGATCCTGACCCTAGATAATTGTTCTTTCTGAAGTTTCAGAATGTATCCCAAGTATTGTAACCCTGAAGGGATATTTTAGCCTTTCCCTTGGAGGCTTTGTATACATTTTTAGCTAGAAAATTGAGAGTTTGGATGGTATTATGGCTGGTTAGCTCCCAGGTTGGTTTGAAGATTAGAATATCACCTACATGTAGGATGGTCTCCCATATAAACTCTAAGCTCCTTATGTATTTCCAGTGGCAGAGCAGATGAGGGCTGTCTCTAAAGCCTTGTGTGAGACTTGTTCAAGTATATTGTTGTTTTTCCTTTAGGATGGGATTTTCAAATTCGAAGGTAAACAGAAACTGTGACTCTGGTGGAGAGGAATAGAAAAGAAAGCACCTTTGAGGCCCAAGACTGAGAATAAATTTATGTCTCTTGGCACTTGGGAGAAGACTGTATATGGACCCTCTGCTAGAGGCTGGACTGGGATGATAGCCTCATTAATGAGATGGCAATCTTGTGCCATCATACGGATTCCTGAGCATTTTATTAGAGGAAGATGTTAGTATTGCAAGGAAACTGACAAAGCCGTGTTTGAGAACATATCTGTACATGCCAGGAAGCCTTTATGGGCTTCCTCTTTGGTTGGGTATTGTTTCCATGTAGGAAGTTGGCTGGGATCTTTTAATTCTACAACTACCAGCATCACTGAACTTACTTTCTCAGGTACTGTATTCCATTCTACCATGCAGCAGGATCTACCCATTGGCTAATTAGGTCATAGGTATAGGCTTATCAGCTAAAATCCTCTTTGGCCTCTACTGTAATCAGAGAACTGCCCCCAATTTTATTAGTAAATCTCCTCTTCATAGGAGAGTAGGAGACCATGGGACAACTAAAAACTTATGTATGCACATTTGACCTTTGATTTTTATGTTAAGCAGGAGTAAAGGAGCTCTGAGTAGAGCTACTCTTAACCCCAACTATGGCTATAGATCTAAAGGAAGGTTTTCCGGAGAATGAAGTTAAAAGAGAGTAAGCCACCCCATATCCAAAAGGCACTGAATTTGCTTACCCTTGACATCGAGGGTTATCCAGAGTTCCTCTCAGGAGACGTAGATATCTGTGCACAGGGGCACTGCACTTTGTCCAGCCCTCATCCATCCTCTTCCTCAGGGTGGGAGGTGAGGGTTTTGGCTGGTCTAGGCAATCCCTGAGAACAGGGACAGTTAATCCTCCAGTGCCATTAACCGGGCACATCAATCAGTTCACACTTGGAGCAGGGCCCGGGCAGTGGCCTAGTGCAATCACATACCTAGTGAGAAGTTTTCTTTTTTTTTTTTTCCTTTTTTTTTTAAATTTTATTTTAAAGACAAAAGAATGGAAACATATGAACCAGAAAAGCCATAAACAATACAGAAAATACAAAGTTATACAGAATATAGTAGGGAATTAGAACTGGATGTTGTATTACATAGTTATTTTCACATTAGTTAACACAAAAACATTAAAGGAAATACCAAATTATAGAGAAGATAGTAGGGAATTTGCACTGGATGCTGTATAATATAAAGTTATCTTCACTTCTGCTAATACAAAAACGGCTGAGGAAATACAGAATTATAGAGAACATAGAAGGGAATTGGCTCTGGATGCTGTCCTACATAATGTTACCTTCATCTTTGTTACTCAGGTTACACAGATGATGGCCCTTTTGATCAGTTCGGTTTTTCTCCTCCCTCATCTCTGTTGCCCTACCACTTAATCAGTTATCTTCCCTGTGATAATAACTGTACTCCTGGGTTTATCTATATCCTTGGACTCTCACCTTGGGAAGAGATATAGCTGCCTCAGACTATACTATAACATACAGGGGTGTATACAAACTGCCATGGTTGGAGGTGGGAAAGCACATATGCTCACAGC
>PVLD010015361.1:7459-48897 GCA_004027595.1 Dinomys branickii | reverse complement strand
AGACATGAAGGAAATCTGTTCTAAAACAAAGAACAGATGGGACGAGGGAAAGGAGAAAAGAAAGAGACAAAAATGTATGTATGTATATATGAATATACATATATGCAGGAGAGCTAACATGGTTCTACTATTGTATTATATCACTTAATGCTAAGAAATAATCGATGACGGGTTATTTGATCAATCTTGTATGTCTGTACGTTTTATCCTGAACACACACTTCGAAGATATCAATATGCAAAGCAGCAACTATTCGTGGGTTTTTTTGTTGTTGTTGTTGTTACTGTTGTTGTTTGCCTGTTTTGTTTTTGTCTTTGGATTTTTGGTATTTGTGTTTTTTCTGTTGTTGAGAGGATTAATTGTCTGACTTATTTTGCATGTCTGTATATGGGTTCATATATTTACACTTCGAAGATATCAATGGATAAAGAAATAACTACTGTTGAGACCATGTCACCTTGTCTATAGATTAGTTGTGATTGTACTATTTTTTATGCTAATTGGTGTCTGTTTGTTAATATGTTTTTGTACTTTTATTTTAAAAAAAAATATATATATATATATATAATATATTGCCATTAATCACCCTCAAAATACTCCCCTTCATTTCACACACACATTTATAAATGTTCAGAAAAAGGGAGTCTAAGTGGTTAATAAATACAGATTAAGTTGCCCATATATCCCTCAAGGTTGACCTTTTAAGGTATTATTATTGTGTGTCCTTATGCTTACTTCCTTTGTTAGGCTTTTACTGGTTCTCCACAGATCTGATGAATACCTTGTGAGAACAAAGTCTGGACTGAGATAATGCTAGAACTGCACTGATCTCCCTGTATTGGTCTCCTCTTCCTGCTGTAAGAAACATTTGCAAATTTAATAGCTAAGAATAACTCCTATTTATTATCTTACATTGTTGGATAGAAGTAGAAATGGATCTTGCTGGGTAAGATGTTTTGGCAAGACTGTGCTCCTCAAGGATGCCCCAGCACAGGTTTGCATCTCCTCTTCCCCAGGTCCCAGGTGCTTTCCACTTTCCTTGCTCCTCCCTGCACTACTCCAACCTAGTATCTGTTGTCACCATGTAGCCAATCTGACACTGACCTTCCCTGTCTCTCTCTGCAAGCACATCTCTAACTATACCGTGCCGAAGCTAGGGTCATCCAGGGAAATCCTCTGATCACAAGATCCTTCACTTAATCACACACAGAGAGTCCACTGTGTGCTGTGAGTGATCAATATGTGTGATTATATTTAACTTTTTAAAAATACAACATATTCCATTAATCACCCTTAAAATACTCCCCTTCATTTCAGATACACTTATGTCACTGTTTCTGATGCTTTCTTAGGCAAGTCTGTAAATCTCCTTTACAAAATACATTTATGAGATATGACCAAAAATATGATAAATACCACTACCAAGTGCTATCAAATGAAAGGGACACTCATAAAAACATTGTCATGTGTTGTCTTCCACCTTATTCATCAGCCCTGGCATCATGCAACATCTAGCTCTTCTCCAAGCTCAAAATGATCTTGAGAAGCAAAGGTTTTCAATCTCTTCAGGATATGAAGGCCGCCATGGCTGCACAAGTCAAGATGCTTTTGAAAGAGGACTCCCATAACTGCTTCACAAAGGGACAAGATTAATTGCAATAACTTGTGTTTGAATCAAGAGTTAGTACTTTGAGGTTTATTAATGTTACTGTGCTTTTCACTGTATTTTTAAAATTTAGATGTTTCACATAGTTTTGACCATACACCATAAAATAACATCACAGGTCCCAGTAAAGAGGACATGGACCTCTTGAGCAGGGAACATCATTCTACTTTTCAAACTGCGCAGGTACTGAGCACCCAGCCCCCTCCCATAGCAGAACGTGTACATCATGGGGAAGGACGCCTCACCCAGAGTCCATACTGCCTGTCTCCTGGGTGCCATCCTGCTGTCATTGGAATTATGCTCTTCACCACTGGCTTCACCTTCCATTCCCACTGCCTTGTGATGAGTATTTAATTTTCCCATCTTAGTCCTTGGATCATCTCCCTAAAGTTACTTTGCATTTCTCCTATGGTAAATCTATCCCACACCCTCTCTAGCTAACCTCTTTTGAACCCAGTCACTGGGCTCTGTAACTCAAGTCAATACTACAGCTCATGTTCTTTCTCTTGACAGCTAGGGACCACACATATTAAATGTTTGTACCTGTGTATTGAGAGACCCTTGTTTTTCCATAATTCCACCACTGGTTTTCTTTCTCGGCAGTATATTATACTTACCCAATTTTTACATTTTGAGCTTTAGATCTAGATTCTTGAAACCAGCCTCTCCTCACTTATCCACAGTAGCATAGCTAAAGCTTATTGGCTGTCTGCAGCTCTAGGGTTGAAGCCTGCTGGTACTAGAAACACCATAACTTTACCAACAACATGATTTGGAGCATAAGCATTACTTGGAAATCTCTACTTCTATTTCTCATCCAAAATATCTTAAATGAGAAATAATTGCTCTTTAATTGATTTAAAATTAATATATCCCTGTGTTTGGAGATTCTGATAAATTGATATATTTTAAAAATCTGTTTCTATATTATCAATTTATACAACAACCCTTTCTGATTAAAGTAAATAGATTCAGAAAATGAGTCATTTTACTAAACACAGAGAGGAATTGGTTAAGATCTTCAGGGTAGTTTTCTAGGAGAAATGCCAAGTACTCATGTCTTCGAATATTGTTTTCCTAAATTTTTATGTAAATACACAGGAATTCACAGAGAGCACCATGAATATGTTTAGAATTTTTGGGGAAGGGGATGAATCAGGATTTGTGCACTTCCAAGAATGGAGACAATTAATACGGTGACTGCACATATTGTTTGCCTTAGCTGTTTTCGCTTCTGTAATATGTGTTTTCCAAACATATCTTCATATTTATATAATGTTTTGTAAACATGAATATTGTTAAATTTGCATTCACTGCACATTTTTATAAAGTGCTATGAGAAATAGTGCTTACTTACGTTCTAAAATGGGTGTTTCAAAGGAACACTGTTTCTGTTCAGTGCGGACACATACCATCTTTGGTTTATTTTTTCTGCATCTTAGTTTGGGAAATGTCTTTTCTGTCAGCTATTTCTGTAGCTATTCCAGAAATTCAGATCTATGTGTTAGTGCTATTGACCTGGTGCTCTGGTTCCCAGAATTGGCTGCTTACACAGAAATGTGAGAAGCCAAGTCCTGTAGAGCAAATCATTGCTTCCCAGTACCATTGTGACTAACAAGAAGTGCTTCAGTCTTGTTTTCTACATCCATCAAATACAAACCTGACAAGAAGGTTTCTCTAAGTAAACATTTCTAATTTATTTCAGTCTAGAAATTGGTTGGTAGTCTCAGCCACACAGCAAACACGAACCAGAAGCTTTACAGCAAAATTACAGGTCCAAGTTATCTGAATTCATTCATAACGTCTGTTCACCTCCAGGTTGCAATCAATGGCAAATTTCTCAGATTCACTTTTCTGTCAACTCAGCAGGTATCATGTTTCTTAGATTTGGATGGGTTAGGCAGTCATCATGTTTCCGTCAGTGGAACTTGATATTCATTATATGTTGAGGTCAGGGTAGCATATTTGCAAGGATGGTGATCTTTCCATGAAAAAAATGAGCTTTGGATGTGACATTCCAGTAACTGGAAACATGTCCTTCACAGCTTTGCTCCACCGAGCCTCAGAGTTTGTGTTGTGTCAGACGAGCACAATGAGAACTCTCCTTCCTATTTTAACAAGTATGTTATACAAATCAAACACATTTCTGTGCCAATAATTCATAATCTATAGACTTTCCCAAAAAAAGACTCGTGCTTTAGAGGAAATAATAACTAATTAGAAGACACAAAAGCCTGACTTCTTGGATTTGCCATGTGTCCACTTGTGTTATGTCCTTGGTCACGTTCCTTAGGCTTTTTCTCCTCATCTATTAAAAGAGAAAGAAGCATTTAATAATTCCTAGAGTGAATTTAGCTCAAATACTGTAGTCTTCTAGCATCTATGTTATTATTTTTGTTATTATAAGCTCTGCATTATCTATTAACATTTCTATAATTTTCTTCTAAATGACTGTTTCTAAATTAGCTTACACCTTCCATGCACATTTGTGTATTTTCTCCAGCATGTTTTTCTATGAGGAATCACACATTATAATATCTCTATTTTTTTTTCAAAATCTATTCAATCCTCTTCTATTATTTTCTCCCATTGCATTCATACTCATTCCAAATTAAATTGCATTAGCACATTTATTAGTAGGCTTCTACTTTGTTCTTGGTGATATGAAGGGAGGTACAGTACATCACATTTCAAAGAGGATAAATAGCATATTAATGTAATTCACAAATTACACTAAATTGTAAGATGTAGCAAGCAACAGATGAATAGAGATATAATAGAAATGGACTTCGAGGGGTTAGAAATAGGCAGATAAGAGCAAAATTAGATTTGGTTAATAACAAATTCACGAGGGAACAGATAGTCTAAGAATACTTACTAAAGGAAATATGGAGTGAAAGCATGGAGAAAGGAAAACTACACTATTAGTTCGTAAATATATTAAACAGTCCTAATGGTTTGGACACCAACTTGGAACACATCACTACATTTCTCTCCTTGCAGGTGGAAAATTCATTTAGTACTTTATTAACCAGACAGGCACTGAGCATCCATCCTATGGCTTACATTTTGACTACTGCAGGAGCCAGAATTAAGAGTTGCAGAGAGATGATTCTTCCTTTCCTTAAAGATTTCATAGTACAAAGGAGATGGCAACAGTTTTACACCAATTACTGTACCAGATAAGGAAGGCAAGAACAGGGACATCTGCGGCAGTTAGCAGACACACCAACAAAGGCGTGAATGCTTGGTATCCCTAGCGTTCTGAAAACTGCGGTGCCATAAGGGCGTACTTTGGAGAAAGGAAAACACATTTCAGATGGAATCAGCCCAGTCCTTTCCTGTTCTTGGCCCCCTTCTCACTACCCAGGCCCCTTTCTGAATTCTGATTTAAACATAGCATGATGTCTATCATGTTTCAGTTGGTGTACAAATTCAATATTTTTCTTTCTTTTAGTCTTGCTCTGCAAAGGTCCAGGTTATTGAGACACCTCCTTCAGGTGACTGAGTTCCTGCTTGATTATGACAAGTGTGGACATCAAGACAAAGCAATTAGGTAGGATGGTTCAGCAGTATGTAGATGGTAAGGGTTAAAAAATAAGCTACCGTAGAAGGAAGACAAAGGTACCATTTCTGAAATTGAATGTACTTTCTACAATAATAATAATGTGTTTTATCATCTTGGAATTTTCTTTGGAAATAGCCCTCATATTTTATCCACAATGAGGGGAACTGAGAGCAGGGTCCGCCGTGTCTATGCGTTGGTACAGGGCATCGAATCCCTCTAGAGAATTCACATATAAAGTCTATTGAGACTGAGTGTGCCCAGAACAAAGGAGATGTGTTGCCGGTGATCAAAATTCAATTCTTCTGGTCAGTTTACTCCATATGTAAGAACAGTCATGTGTTAGCAAGCAAGTTCAATTCTTCTGATTGGAAATGAAAAAGTACAGATCTCATATAATAATTTGAATCAATCCAGCCTCCCCAAGTAAAAATTATGTGATTAAAGAATAAAAATAAGTTGGGCATGGTAGTGCATGTTTGTAGTTCTAGCACTCAGGAGACTGAGGCAGGAGAATTACCATGAGTTGTAGGCCAGCCTGGACTACAAAGTAAGCTCAAGGCCAGCCTGCACTATATAGCGAGATGCTGTCTCAAAAAACAAACAGGATGTGAGGGTGATCTGACTGTGACATCTGTCACCCCATTGATCGCCAGGGTTGACTTGGCTGGCTAGGCAGGTGTCACCTTCCTCCCTCAACACTCCATGTGCATCCCATCTGAAGCTGTGTGCTCGGTTGAACAGGATGACCGACCACCCCCAATAAAGGAGGACAGTTTCTTGGACAAGGGTATATGAGTCGCTGTGCTCCCCTGCTAGAACCTCCAAACAAGCTCTCAAAAACAAAAAACAACACCAAATATATATATAAATAAAATAACAATACATATAATATATCTTATGATTTTCTTTATTTTATTGTGACTGTTTTATAAGAACAGGCATTAGGTATTCATCTATGAATAATAGATGTCTAATAAACTAAGTCAAGAAATTGCATTCATTCATTTCTTCCAGTTTTAAACTTGGAATACTAATTAAACTTAAGCAGTGTTAATATTTGAAAACTCATTTGCCTTTTTAAGTCAGACTTAAGATCTACCTTTCCAAAAGATTTTGCTGGTCTACTTCAAATTCCCAGACTGAGGCAGTACCTCTACTGCCCCTCCTCACCCACCTAAGGAAGTTATCATTTAGGAAGATTTTCTACATACTAGCTCATGAGCAATCATAATACTGGGCAATGTCTGCTTCAGTTCATGAAAGAGTAAGAAGGTCCAGATTTACTCTCCTGTTCAACTCAGCCAGAAATATGCCAAAATATGAGAAACAAACACTCATTTTTTGACATTGTAATATAGGCAGTTGGAGATATCTCTGAGGAAGGACAAGATGTGGGCAGGGCTCACATGGTTTCCAGACTCTCTGACTCCCGGAGAATGAAAACCCAAATAAACCTCAGTCACCTTACTGAGTTAAAGCTTAATATGGCAATTTGAGAAGACCTGACATCTATAGGCTTTCAAATTGTCTTCAAGTGTTTGTTTGACATAGACTACAGCCTCAAAGAAGAAATTCCACATAGTGCAAAACCAGGTTGCAAGGAAAGAATAATTATCAGAAAGTAACAACTCAGGCCTTGATTGCACAGATGACACGGAATGTGGGCCACTATAAGAGAAATATTTCCTAGTATTTACAGAGGAGTGAAAATTACTGCAAATTCAGAGACCCAGATGAATCCATGAAACCCTCAGTGGAGTCACAGGAGAACCACATACGTAGGGATTAGAGAGCTCTAAAATGAAAGCCCATCTTGATCTGTCTCAAAACAATCAAAATGAACCCTCAAAGACTGAGAGAAATGTACAACCAACTGAAATCCAAAATAGTAAAAATCCAACTACCTTTAAAGCAATGCAACATAATTCCTCCAAATTTAAGAGGTGCGGTATCCCACACCCGGGAAAACATTTACTGGATTATAAAGGATTCAGGAACGTGTTATAGAAAGCAGAGATGATATATGTAGGCAACAGCTGTTAAAATAAGAGCTACACACTCAAATGTATAAGGAAGTACATGACCATATTGAAAAGAAAACCATAAAGTATTTTTAAAACACTCAAGTCTAACTTCTAAGGATAGGAATCATTATTACCTTTGGTTTTGGAAATTGAACCCAAAGACTTTCCATAGAGCTATATCCTAATCCACTCCAATCTTTCATTCATTCATGCATTCATTCATTATTTATTTATTTATTTATTTACTTATTTATGTATTTATTGAGACATGGGTCCATATATTGTGAAGTTTCCCAAACTGGGCTTCAATATTTGATCCTCCTGCCTCAGTTCCCCAGAGTGTTGGTGTTAACAGCCATGTGCTATCATGATCAGCTAGGAATCAATAACTTTAAGGATAAAGGAAGGGGGAGAAGTAATTGGTATATAAAAAGAACAAATATAAATTAATATGTTATGTATGGGTACCAATTCCACAGAAGGAATATGAATATTATGTACTGTAACCATGTACTAATAATATTTTTAAACATCTATAAAATATAGCAACTACCACGGTAATCTATTATTTTCTATTTTCCACTGATTCATCTAGAGGAATATTAAGTAGTTGGATTCTGGAATAAAATGTCTGAGTTTGTGTACTAAATCTACCACTGCATGATTCCATGACCTTGAATAACAAATTTGCCACAACTGTTTTCAAATCTATCATATGAAAAATATTGATAGAATAGTAATTATCCCATACATTTGTTGTGACATTTACATAAGAAGACACATGTAAAATGCTTTAAAGTGTAGTCACATGGTTAAGTGAACACCTGCTCATAGGAATTTTAATTAATAGAATGGCATTCAGGCTTAGAAAACATAGTAGTCTCAGGGCCCAGTAAGAGGCAAAAATTAAAATCTTACAGGTATAATTTCCTTTGCTCTTATAATCAAACAGAATGTCCTAAGATTTTCTTGCTTATAGCTCCTTCATTCTATCACTTTAATTAAAATTTAATGATTGATTTTATCCAAATTAGCCCTCAAGGTTTATTTTCTTTAGATACAAAGTTATACCAGATAGCAAATGTAGGAGAGAGTGTTTAGCCCTGCTTTAGCACTATAACGTTGGGTTACAACAACCTACCCCACACTTTTTTACTGCAAGTTTGTAATTTAACAAACCTGTAGCTGGCTGTGGATCTCAATATCTGTACCTGGGAGATACAGGAAGCAATCTTTGAGTTTACCAATTTGGAAAGACCAACGTTAAGATGTCTTAATGTTGTGCAATTGTGCTGAACTGGGATTTTTACCCACATTTTTATCCACAAAGCTCTAACAGACTTTGAGTATGTTTACCTGAGCATCACAGGGGGTAGAATACACCCACACTACTCTTCTGTTCTATAATCATGTCTTTTACCATGATGATATGTGCATGAGACGCAGAGTAGCTGGGCCTGGGGGAAGCAAAATCCCATCTGCGAATTTACCCACTTGGCAGATGAATGCCAAAGCGTGTACAGGAGTGCCAAAGCAACAAGTGAGTTTTACCCACAAAATGCTCATTGCTAAATTAAGGATTTATTTTTTAAGAAGTTTGCATTTCTTTTTTCTTGTAGAAGTAGCCCAATTCAGTAGAATGGGACATAAAACTCAGATTTGTAAATTTTGGAGGAGGTCCAAAGTGAACCATAACATTATTCAAGCATGAATGATGAAGATGATGACTTTGATACTGGACATATGAGCCAAAGTTCTTGTGACAGTGAAATGGAGCAAGAATCCACCAATACAGATACAGGGAATGCAGCTCTTCTTGACTCAGATAATGGAGAAAATAGCAATGTGAGCACATATTTGTCTAATTGCAATCATACAAAATGGCCATACAACCAAATGAAATAATCCAGTGTTATAATTAGGCCTGAAAATCTAATGAGGATCTTGGCAGGGATGGAACCTATTGAACAGCATGTCAGCACTGCTACTTAATGTTGAAAATTGTAACAGATGAAATGCTACAAGATGTTGAGAAATATACAAATGCTGAAATATATTTGTAAAATTCTGTATACACCAATTGACATACTCAAAAATGTATTTATTGTGACACTTCATTAGCTGAACTTAAAGTATGCATTAATGTGCTGTGTCTAGCATGGCTTTCTCATGGTAATTAAAGGAATATAAAAGACTTATGGAAAAGACATGTATTTAGGCTTGAAGTTTTTAGAATAACAATGACCCTGAGGAGCTTTGGTTTCCTTCAAAATTTCCAGAGGTTTCATGATAAAACCATGATAATCTGGCTGCTATCCACTCATTCTTTAAGAGATTTGTGTTAATTGTCAAACAATTTACATACCATCTGAATACATGACTACTGATTAATATCTTGAAGCATTTCATGGTCACTGTAGATTCAGGCAATATATGGCAAATAAAACCTTCAAAATATGACATACAATATCTGTCCTTGTAGATGCAAACACGTATTTTTATGCTTTCAATTTAGAAATTTATGCTGGAATTCAGTCACCAAGTCCTCATTTATGTAGTAATACACCAAACGAGAATCTGAACAGACTTGTTGTCTATCTTCCAAACTAATTAGAATATTACAGTTTGCAATTGGTTTATGTGATGTTTGACATTGGGTTTACCAGTTGTTACAACTGATGTTATATTTGCTAAAGGAGCACAAGTTGACTGGTATAGGAACTGTACGCAGAAACAAAGAGAAATTCCAAATGAAATGTTGCATTTTCAAAACACAGAATTGCAAAGTACAGCCTTTGGATTTCAGAAAGATGTAACATTGACCTCATATACGCCAAAGAAGAACAAGGTACAATGATGAAAATATTAATAGGGTAACCTCTAAAGAATGAAATACTAAGATAGAAACTTTCTACAACAAACCCAAAGGCAGAGTAGACGTTATTGATGAGTTATCCAGCAACCATTATGTCATCAAAAACACAAAATATTAGTCAATGGTTGTGTTTGAATTGATCCTGAACATGTGTGGCATAAATGGTTTGATATTGAAAAAGAAAATAACAAGTTCATAATGTTATGGAGAAATTATTTTAGAGGATTGGAACTAGAACTCATAAGAGATCATTTACACAGGAGAAAATCAAAATGTTTCTGCCCAAGAAACTACACACACATACACACACATGCACACACATACACATACACAAATGTGGCACACACTGGTGAGCTGACAGGTGTAGCATCACAAAGACCTACTACAAGAGGAAAACCTAAAAGATGTCAACTGTGCTCTACAAAAATCACAAGAAAACAAAACATAAGCATTATCAGTGTAAGAGATATTTGTGCATGGGACATGCAGTTTTCATATGTGAAATCTGCCTTGGGTGTGAGAGTTCAGGTAAAGATTCTTTCCCTGGTGGACTTTTGTTTGTATTTTACTTTGTGGTTCACATAGGTTCTTCTTTCTGATGTCATCCTTTAGGTTTTGTAACTGAGTAAACAGCTGATGTGAAAATGTCAATGTCTATTCTACCCACTCAATACATATTTGATATTTTATTTAGTTGATATTTTATTTTCTTGCTAAGTGCACATTGTACAACACAGTAGGAAGCTCCTGTCAAAACAGGAAGACAAAAGTGGACATAAAAGTAGCCTGCCACACAGGAAAGGAAAGCTAAGCCCCTGTGCTGTCAGTGTGACATGCAGCATGCAGTTATCGTGTGTGAAGACTGCTTTGCTTGTGACAATTAAAGCGAAGATTATTTTTATTGTACAGTGCTAATGGTATTTTCATTCTAGTTCATATAAGTTTATTTTTGTTATTTTCTAGACTTTCTACACCAAAAAACAGCAGATGTTGAAAATGTTGAAACTCTTTATAAACAATAAATATTAAAAATGCAATACTTTACATTTTGATATTTTTTCTGCTAAGTACTCATTGTTTAATGTAATAAAACTCATTAAATTTAACAATCCGTTAGTATGAATGTCTAATTTTGAGTTTCATATACAAGTATACACCTTATGTGAAAATTGATGCTTATTATAGATTTATAATACATATTAAGAATTTAATACATTATTTTATCAATATCATATGTTCCTGTTAACTACACCTTATACAATATAATAAGAATCCCCTGATAAAGCAGAAAGACCACTGAGATATCAAGTATATCCCATAAAAAGTCCAAGACAGCAAAATACATATACTGTTAATGCAAGTAATAGGTATGTATAGAATGTACTATCTTTTGTGAAAACTCTCCTAGATGTGATAATTGAAGTAACGATTATTTTTTTGTAGCAGTGTCTTGGTGCTTTTCTGTAGTTCATATAGGAATTTATTTTTGTTGTTATTTTCTAGACTTTCTATACCAAAAGAACAGTTGATATTGAAAATATAGATGCTTTTGTAAAAACTCAATAAATATTAAAAATGCAACACTTTATTTTATGAAAATTTTTCTGTTAAATATTCATTAATATAATAAAACTCATAATATTAAAATTACTAATTCATCAGTAGAAGTATTCTAAAGAGTAGATATTGGAATTATACACCCACAATATGTGCCTTTTTGACAAATTGGTATTATACCCTGAGTTAAGTCTAATTCAATTCAGTCCTCAGTAGCTCAAACAGGAAGGAGGTTTCCAACGAAACAATGATAGCTAACAACAGTTCTGTGTTTTGGAATACTTACACTACTGTAGCAGAACCGCGTTATTTTGGACTGGGTGTAAGTTAAGTGGAGCAAGAGATGGAGTTAGCAGATTGCCATGGAGAGATAAAGTTAGTGGGGACGCTCACTGTGAAAAGCTCTCCAAAACTTTGGGGTTACTTCTAAATTCTATCTGGACCTAACTTCCTGTCTCTACTTGGTCTAGACACCAGAAATTTTAAAACTGAATTTGAGTTTAAAAGATTCAATGACCCATGTGAGGACCTGGAACTTGTAGCTGGGAAAATAAAATTTCAATGGTCTGTTTAATTTTTGGTAAACATGTACATGTAAATTACTTTGTGCATTCTAAAAATACTGACCCTACTGTATTCTCTTAGTTTCAGAAGTCTTTGGGTAGACCAATAAAAATGAGCTAACACATAGATTTCCTTCTACAAGGAAACATCTGTACTTTAAATAATAGATGGTCCTGCTATTCGAGCTTCTTTGCCTGTGCAGTAGCTACAACTTTGCTAGGTACTGTGCCTTTCTCACAGTGATGAGGCCATGGTCCCATGGTTCTTATGCTCAGGTTCCATTTCTATGTCCAAGGTAAAGATGAGTGTTTTCTAACTCACTGAACTGACTAAAGGTATCAAACCTGGGGATATTTTAACATTAACTAACTTGGAAAGACAAAACAAAGAAGAACTTCACAGTATTCTAGTACCTGTGAACTGCCAGCTTCAAACCCTGCAAGGAGTTCTCAAGTGAGAACACAACCTTCATGGACCTGTGACATGGCCTAGGTCCTATAAACCTGGCCTGAAGAAAACTCCATTTCCTACTTCTTACCCCAAGTTTGTATCATTTCTTTCCCACTGATTTATCCATAGCTTTGCCAATCTTTCAAAATGTGTTTTCTTTTTTGTTTCAACATATTTCTGCCAGAAATCCTCACCTTATGGTTTTCAGGTCATAAGATCTTCTCACCTGTCAGTGGTCTGGCTCTAGTTCAGATGCCTGTCTTTAAAACGGTGTGCAGAGGGAAGCCCCGACCCTCCCAGGACACATCCCTTACTGTACCTCACCGGCTATCTGTATTATACAATAATTATGATAATATATTTGATAGCTGTGCATGTCTGTGTGCTTGTGTATTTTTGTTTTCTGTTCATGTTCCACTTTTCAGACTAAACAAGGTCACCGTGACAAGAAGAACCTACCGATGAGTTTTCCCATTGTCAGGATAGCACCTGGGAGAGAAAACATTTCAATATTTGGTGCCCAGAATTGGGCAACAACTGCTCTCCACTCATCATCCTACTGGCTTCAAGTTGCTGATCAGGAAAATCAAGACACATGCTAGCTTCTAAGTTTATTTTAAGCAACTGATGAAGGGTGGCTGTCACTACAACTAAATTTACCCCCCTCCCCATTTTTAGAGATGAAAATATCATTAGAATTTAATTCATCCTGTGAGGTGAACTTGTATAAAAATTCTGCAAGATGATTCATTAAATGAAAGGATGTAGTTCAATATGGAAAATATATATGTGACTTCACAAACACTAGAAAAATCAGGCAATGGAAAATAGTGTAGACTGGGGTAAGTCCAAGTAAAATGTCCCCAAATTCCAGTCCATGTCATAAATTAAAATAATTTTAACAAATATTTTGTTTTGGTCTTCAAATGATATAATGATAATGTGACAGCCTTTCAAATGGAAAACTATTCATCAAAAGTGGTATTTTTAAAAATACAATGAAAGTATTATTGTCAGAATGTTTTTGTTCTGATGAAATTCATATACTGAAATTTTAGCTCCTGATTTAATTATAATAGGAGGTGAGGTCACTGGGAGGTTATCTGATAATGAGATGATAAAAAAGGCTCTTCTCTCATGCGAAGTCACGGTGAAAAGACAACCACACGGAGAAAGAGGCCTTCACTAGAGAAGAATTTTGTCAGTATCGTGACATTGGGCTTTTCTCAGCCTCTTGAACTATGACATAGATGTTGTTTATCAGTCTCCCATTATACAGTATCTTTCTCATAAGAGCTCCAATAAAGATAAAAGACAAAAACTGAGTATGAGTTCTCAAACTTCATGTCTTCTCGGAGAACCAGGACTCCTCAGACCACCTTTTCTTGTTGTGTTCAAGTACAAATGAGAAAAGATAAAAATCAAACCCTGTCAAATTTTAACTTCAAAAGCATCAGATGCATTTTGGCTTCAGGGTCCCGTGGTACTTGGAGCATCTCTACACTTGGAGAAATGACCGCACTGGATTTATTGTCTGCATAGCTCAGGGAGGTGGTGCGTGGTAAAAGCTCAGTGCTGAATGCATAAAGTTATGGTTCAGTTTAATGAACCAAGAAGGAAATGGGAAGGTTGTATGTTAAGCGCTGTGAAGGATATGGAGATTAAAACTGAACAGAATAAGACTAATGAGCGGACAATGACAGCCTGTTATAATTCAGCTTTGGTCATGATTGTTGTCTTAAAAACCATCACCCAATCAATACCTACACCCCAAGTGTCTTTCCATAGAGAAAACGTTTTCCTCTTAATATGCAGATTTGATGATACTGTTAGATTTATGACACAGCAAAGAATGGAAAAGTAAAAATAATAAATTACTATATAAAACTGTGTGGGCTTCTCATAAATGAGGTAATTATTTTAATAAATTTTTCAAGAACCTCGCAGAAAGCAAGGAAGGAAAGAAGGAAGGGAGGAAGGGAGAACGGAGGGATGGAGGAAGGGAAGATGTGACCATCTGTGACAACAGTGATGAGTCCGGAGAACACTGTATCTAATGAAATGAGCCAGGCGCAGAAAGAAAATATCATGCCATCTTAGGTAAACTAGAAAAGTCAAATACACCAAATGAGAGAGTTGAATATTGCTTGCTAAGAGGTGGAATGTGGGTGAAATGGAGGAACTTTTGTCCTAGAATACAAATTCTTAACTATAAGATGACTAAATTGTGGAGTACGTAGTGAAGAATATGGTGGCTGTATTTCATAGCACTGTGTCATCTACTTGGAATTTGCTAAGAGAACAGATCTTAAGTGTCCTCATCTCTGTGTTTCTGATTTTGTCTCTTCCTCTCCCTGTGTTTCTCTCTTGCACGCAATGTGTGGTGATGAGTGTGTTAATTTGGTTCTGTAATCTTTTCATAATTTGTATACTTATCAAATAATTGCCCTGTGCACCTGAAATATATATTTCTTGTTTGCCCATCATATTTGATAAGGATGGGAAATTAAAATAAAAATATCAGAGAGCTTGACTGCATAGGGCACTGTGGCAGAGTTTGATTTCTTTGTAGAAAATATTGAAAGTCTCCCACTTTTGTAATATCTTGCTTTTATCTTGATATTTAAGACTGCTTTCTTTGTTAGAATCTAACAAAATCCACATGTCCTGTTAAATTACACTTTAGGTAAATGGTGAGTTTTAGTAAAACTATAGCATGGGGTATACTTAAGGCAAAATGGAGTTTGCTATTTATCTGAAATTAAAGCATAACAGGACAATATATTTTAATTGCTAATTCCATATGAATTAGCGCTGCTATACCAATGGACAAACCGGCTACCTCAGACAGTTTCCCAGTAACATTGTTGCCTGGGGTAAAAAGTGAGAGGCTTTGGAAGTTAGCATACTAAGGCTATAATCTCATTTTATTTTTTTGCTAAATGACCTTGGAATATTAGCAATTTACTCCTATAAGAAAATACTTTTTTATTTCAAAGAAAATAGAGCCTGAAGAGATTTTGATGTAGCGGTACTGGGGATCGAACTCAGGACCCTGCGCTTGCTAAGCAAGCGCTTATTCCACTGAGCTATATCCCCAGCCCCTCAAAGAAAATAGTACAAAAAGAGAATAGTAGCAAAATACAAACAACACAAAGGTAAGGACATTAAAAATGATGCAGGGTTTCAAATCAAATAACAGGGATTAACAGTGGTTGTTATATTACATACTGTTACCCTCAACGAAGTTGCTCAGTTGATCAGATGTAAGAGTAGAAGATTGATCAAATCATTAAAGAGAATAAGAAAATAATAATTTAAAAGAACATTAGAGACAATACATATTTTCAATAGACAGGATTGTAGGAATTCACCAGTGATTGTTACACTGCAAATTGTTGTTGTCACATAAGTTGCTTGAATTAGCAGACACAAGCACGCAACTATGAAGCACAAGTATTTTACACAGTTGAATGGTAAGTGCTTTCTCAAAGTTTTTGTACCATGTTTTAAATTAAAATAATCACAGATAAGCAAATGATATGAATACTATTACTACAAAAATAGCAGTGCATTCTGTGAGTACATATACATAAGAGTATATTTTATAGACACGTGCATAACATGTAATCATGTAAGTTAAAAGTAGTTACAGATCTGATTTATTCACATTCATAATAACATGGGTAAAGCTACCTAATTTTAATTTGTCTAAAAGAGGCAGAAAAAAAGAAAAGAGAAGAGCTAGAATGGACAGACTTGTTTAACAATTTGAAGGTAGAGATAAAAACACAGGTACCTGAGGTCTGTGAAATATATTACATTTAGCTATACATTTATGGTCAACTTAGAAAAACAAGCAAATTTTGTATTACTTATTCTATTATTTTGTATTTAAAGGATTTTTGCAAATTATCCTACACAAACCAAAGAACAATCTTTTACCTGCCTTTCTGATCTCTCAATTCTAGAAAAATATACTAAATACATATAGCTTCATACACAGTTCAATCTGGCACAGAGGCCTGAAGTCTTTGCTTTTGTGAATCTTTCTGCTTCCTGAAGCACAGCAGTCCTGTGCACTTAGTATACAACCCCTCCTACCACACTCCTGGGGTCCCTGCCTGTGATCATGGTCACCTCGATGCCCAGCATTATTCCTACCACACATGGAGTTTGAATGAAAGGATGGAATTTGGAGAACCTGAGAAATGTAATGAAGCTTAAAATTCCACCAGAATACATGAAATTTTTTAAACCACATACTGTACTATCTCCCTTATAAAAAGGCTTTTATTTTATTTATGCAATTATTCATTGAATAACAATATGAAGGAGGTTCGGAGGCCACACCCAAATTTAAGATTCTACCTATTGTTCCTTCCTAATCTTCCACAATAACTTTCTATGATCCAATTATCCTATTTCATCATATTTTATGATTTCTTTTTCAAACTATGAATTACTACCAAGTAATGGATTCTTGAATCAATTTAATGGCTGGGGAATATATCTTTGTCCTAATGAAATATAAAATATATTAGGGAGAAAAAAATTAAAGAATTTTCTGAGTGTCCATTTTTATTCATAAACCTTATTGATGATTAGAAATACTGTTCTATAGCAGTTGTAGCTCTGGGTCATGGCCAAAGCAGTTTGAAAATCTGTGCTTTCGAAGACACTGAGCAGAATCTTCACATTTCCCAGCAGGTCAAATTCTGTGTGCTGCATATTTTTGACAATAAAATTTTATTGGAACATTTTTTTCTTTAATTCATCAGCATATTATATGTGGCAGCTTTTGTGAGCATCTGAGCAGTTAAGGAAAAGGGTGATATAGCCGTTAGACCTTAAAATGTTTACTGTGCAGGTCTTTATGAAATTTTCTACTAATACTTAGATCAGAGTATTAGGTCACTGAGATGCACCTTGGAGTAACCAGGATGGAAATGATGACCCTGATTATCTCACCTTTATTAGAAGTATTAGTGAGAAACAGAATATAGAATAAACACTAACTTCACAGTACTGTTTCATACCATGGTTTAGAATTTGAAGCTGTGAATCCTTGGAATACTTCTTCACAGAAAACATTATCATCCAGAGGATCTTTAATCTGTGGTTAAGAATACAGACTAGGATTAAACAGATGCAATTGCAACCATGAATATTTCACAAAGTGTGTACATTCCGAAGGTTAATTGACATGTATGAGTAATAATTTCTTCATCCGTAAACAAAAGGTAATAATGTGGCAGATGAAAAAAACTAAATCATATACTAACTGAGCTCATCAGGGGCCTAAAGTAAATGTTGAGTATATACACTGAATGTGTGTGTGTGTGTGTGTGTGTGTACACACACACACACACACACACACGCATATATATACACATTACATTATATAAACACTATATATAATGTATAATATACAAGAGACCATGAACTTGGCACACTTGGCATCTAACAAGTTGGACATTACATTTCTTCTATGTCACTCCTACTGCATTTCTCTCTCTACAGTTCTCAGGTCTCCTCACCCTCTGGTTGTACATTACATCTCCTACCCCAGTTGGTTTATGCACAGCTTTCCTTGCCTGGGCCCAGATCAAACTATATATTTTCACTTTTACTTCCTCTCCCAATTTCTTTCAAAGTATAGCTACTGATTTATTTATTTGTTTTTAAAATAGTACCATAGTTCATAAAATTGGGTTCAAAAGCAATACATTGTGTGATTTATTAATGTTTTGTAGTTGAATGCTCTTCCTTCAGTAATAATTAATATTGGAGATTTCACAGCTCAAGAGTAAGTTCACGAACCCAAAGACTTATTTAATTTTATACTCTCAGATAACTGAAGATGAAAGAAGATGTAACATATCTTTAAGGTCTCGAGGGAGGAAAAGCATGTGATTGTTCCATCTTAACAGTTCTTACTGACACCCATAGATCATGGGTCCAGAGAGGTAATATGTATCTCCTCAAAGACAAGAGATAGGACATGTTCATGTACTGTGATTTGTTCAGTGATTTACAATATACACCACCCATTAACACTTTTTTTTCTATTGATGCTAATCTTATATAACACAGTGAAGCAAGGAAAAAATGTTCTTCATACAGCATGTGAAGTTTAGACCAAAATGGTTGAGAATTGTTCAGGTTGGTTCACCTGTTATTGCGGCTGAATACAGAAGATGTGAGATGAACCTGACATTTTACTTGGTATCTTTCTCAGTAAAATGTATGTTTAAGGACCCTAGATAGGTCCTAGGAAAAAAAATATATGTATCTAGTCAACAACAACCCAAATGTACTATGTATTGCTTCCCAATGACCCTATCAGCGCTGTGAAATGTAACAATGAGCAAATCATCACTTCTACCCTTAAAAACATCAGTTATCTAAGCTTGGCATTGAAATACAGTGGATGAGTGCTGGAATGAAGGTAACCAGAGAGTATGCCTGGAAGGACACAGACTGTTTCCCCGCTTAAAATTTGTTTCAGATTTTACTTATCTACTTACCATCTGGCCACGTGAGCTAGAAGCAGTGCTGTATATCAGAGCAGGATATCTAGAGGAGGTGGCTTCTAAATTTCTACCTGAGGGAAGTGAGTCAAATCCCAGGACACAGTGACAAGAAGATGATGAGAGGCTGAAAGTTAAGATGCCATGTCACAAAAAGAATGAAAACACAGCAAACACTGTGTTATTTAGAACATGGCAATATATTAATATTAGCTTACCAACTGTAACGTATTGCCTTCAACACAAAATGTTGCTACCAAGGACAACGGTGGGAGTCGGGTTGTGAGGAGCACACAATTTGTCTTTCTGCTGAATTTTCTGTAAAGCTGTGAGTGCCAGAGCAAACAAAGTCTGTTGGTTTTGTTAATGGTCCACAAAGATGATATTATTTAGAGAATACAAAACTACTAATGTCTGTGTGGCATGTATAATGTTGATAGAGAGGATAGAGGGGAGAGAGCTTTGGAGGTCCACGATCAGCTTTTGAACATTTGCTTTTGTTTGTTTGCTTGTTGGTTGGTTGATTGGTTGGTTGGTTTTTTAAATAAGTATATGTTTGCAGGGCTGAATACTGATATTTGTTCTCAAGAATTGGTATGCATATAACATATCTTGATCATTTTCCACAAGATATTTAAAGGGTGGAGGGCCTTATTCTTGAAGATATTACATTATTTTATTGGTGGATACTATATGATGAGATGTTTGTTAGTTTATTTGCTTTGAAGATGCTGTGAAGAACCTTTAGGCAATAAGTTGAAGGGAATTCAAAACTCACAGATGTAACACCTCTGAGAAGAAGACAGATATACCATAATGGACCCAAGTGAGACTGACATCAAGTCACAAAATCTGACCAGAGTTGCAGCCTAGAATGGGAAATGATCAGTTTACCATCTGGACGGTGTGAAGCTACCTTGTGTAGAGAAAGTTTCTGTCTGTTTCTTTTTACTTCTGGTAGAAGGAAAATGATACACATCCCTGGTGGCTGTGAACATGCACTTACTGCTGGGCAGTGCTTCTGTTATGTCCTCTGTTCAAGGTCAGGTAAGATGCCACTTTGTTTTGGGTCTCAAAGACCTGTGGACATTGAGGAAACAGTTTCCTCAATTGGTGTAAGTCTGGACCAGGCATTTTAAGTTGTATCCAACATTCACAGAAATATTTTCTCAAGGGGTATGCTGAGGATGCCAAGACAAGTATCATGACTCTTCAATTTAAACACTTGCCATATGGTGAAACTCCAAACATAAAAACAAGAAACAGGTCTCCATTAATAGAAAAATGGAATCCAAATCTGAGAGTTTTTTTTTTTTAAACCTGGACTTGCCTTTAAAGAAGAGGTTCTTGAACATGTCGTTTAAGCCTAATAGCTATGGATAACCTGGGAATTCCCTAAGGGTACAGGAAGAACATTCAGGGAGGGAAAATGGCATGAACACAAAGACACAGCTGTGCGGTGCAATGCTTGGACTCACCTGCTGTTGACACTGGAAGATCTGGCAGAATCACATCACTGTGGACCCTGAAAAGGATACGTCACACTACAGTTTCAGGATCATAAAGTCACAAGTAGGCAAAAGATACCTGAGGAAAGATGCAAAGGGAAGAGTGGGTGAGAGGCACAGGAGCTGCATTACGGCATACGGACAGCAGGTCTCCGAGGCGAGGGTCAACCCACTTGGCAGCCAGCATGAGAGCTGAGGTCAGCGTGTGTCAGCATTCCAGTCAGGATCTGTAAGAAGGCTGAGAGATGACTGCTTCAAGCAGCACCGTGGATCTGGATGAAGAAGGCACAGAAGCCCAGATGCTGCCTAAAACGCTGCCTCTCCTCGTCATCTACAGACCATTTTGCAGTGTCTATACCTTGAGAATTACACGGAGGCTTACACACTCACTTGTCTACTTTCTCACTAGGTACATCACTGGATCAAACTACTGAACCACAAAATATTTTCATTGTGTTTGATGAGTCGTACCTAACCCAATTAAAAACAAGCAAATAAAAATAAAATGGATGAGTCACATGTAGGTTGATAGAAGGAATGAATGAAAATATGGATGAGAGAATCTAAAAGTAATCAGGAAAGTAATGAGTCATGTGCAAGATGACTTTGGTTTTCCCAGCTGGCGTCCTTCTCTTGACATTCCAGCTGGGTTCTGGAGTTTCTCAGATGTTCCCTTATTTCACACTTTCCCTTCATTAGTGCTGTATCTGTTTGTGAAGAAATCTGGCAAAATTGATTTCTCCAGGCAACTGACTTGTACTTTTTGTCCTTTGATTGCAATTAATGAGATTAATTGTTTATCTACTTCCCCATTATGCTTTGATGAGGCCCGCATGAGTACATTTTCCAAGAATATAAGTATTTTGTATTAGTGTGTTGTCTTACTGGGAGAGCAATGTTATTATACTGCTTCATTAATGCCTGTACATGTGGTTCAATTAAGATTTACAAATTAGGTTTAATTAAGGTTTATAAGCAGTGAGGTGAACTCCCGCTTGTGTTCATACTGCTGATTCCTCTTTTTATTCTTCTTCTTCCACCGTCTTAATTGTGATTAGAAACATCAAGCGGGTGCTGCAGCTAGGAAATGAAATTTCTTTTCTTGGCACCTGATTTCACCTGCCATCTCTTCACTACCTCTGTAAATGAAAACCAGCACTTTGGAAGTAGAAAATATGTAACATCTGGGAAATAGGAAGCATTTCATTGCTATTACCCACAGGAAACCTACACACATTGGACTCAAAGTGGTCATGTCGGGCTATGTTTAGACCACATTCTCTGATATATTTTTATACAAAGACATTAGTGACAAACTTGCTTTGGTCTATGACATGTAGTTTTAATTGAGAGCTGTCATTAATCAATGATATAGAATTACATTTATGAATAGAAAGGAATGAGGCAAGTGGAAATTCACTCAATATTTGACCACCTACGTAGTGTAATTACAACATGCAGGTGTCAATATTGTTTTTCCCAATTCTATTCCAACACAACAAATAAGTAATGAATACTGGTAGGGTATCAGACACTGAGCATCAAGAGAGTAAAAGCATACAAGACAAAAGCCACACATCTTTGTTCACAAATGGATGCATCCTATAGTAGAGCTATAGATGTATTTCAGTGGGTGAAGAAGAGAAAGCATTTTTCACATGGGCCAAGTGGGTTTTGGCTCACTGGCTGTTACTCCTACATACATGCAGACCTGTATTTTTGTCCTTGCTGAATTTTGCCTTCACTAAACTAGATTTTTTTAAGGGAGTTGGCTTTTAATTATCAGCATGGCTATCTCTGGAATTCTGCCATCTGTCCATTAGGCCCTTTAATTAACCTAAGAGTACCCTCAAGTGTATAATTACCAATGTAATCACTCTTCCTTCAGTTGTGAAACACTGTACAAAATTTAAATAATAGTGAACACCGTCTTCTAAGAGAGAGCAATTCAGATAACTGGCTGTCTACACTTTCAAGCGAGAGAGCAACTCCCAGCATTTTTCAGTCTATGCAGGGAGAGTCAGACAATGAGGGACTTTAGTGAGTAGGGCACAGTGGCCTCTCATCTTTGCACACTTGACCACAAAATATTATGAAAAAAATTTATTATTATTGGAAGAACAACAACAATATAATAATCCTAAAATAGTTATATTTAATTAACCTTTTCTGGCTGGGTTTAAGTTACTGAATTTAACTCTTCCCACCCAGAGAATAAGGTGGTGACACTAACTCCTTTTTATGCATCCTATTCAGCAAAACCATATACATTCAATTTGATAGTAAAAGGCAGCATTATGATTCCCAGCCATGATATTTGATTCCCTGCTATGTCTACCACATTCTCCTCCCAAAGCAGCCTGCACAATATAAGCTAAGGACCCCAAGGGCTGAAAGAAAATTCAAAGCTCCATGAATAAAATCATACTGTTGTCCTAATTAAGCATGTATTTAGGATACCTCCTTGATATATAGATAACATATAGAAAGGAGTTATATAAAGTATTTAGACCCTTTTTTGTTCCAGTAAATTAGGAGTCAGAGTATTTTGACTGTCAAATTAGTCTATAGAAATAGCTCATCACGCAATATCAATATTGTAGGAAAGGAAAGCAATATGGATGCAAAGTTGCAGTAAATGATAAGTAGAATATCATCAAAAATGCTGTGGATGTATGATTTGGGTATGACTTTACCTAACTGTGAAACTCATGATCTGAGAGACTTCTTCCCTGATCCTAGACCAGCCTCTCTTTGAGTTAGTATTTCACTATTTTAAGAGAGAGAGTGTGTGTGTGAAGAAAAGAGAGAGAAAGAAAGAAAGAAAGAAAGAAAGAAAGAAAGAAAGAAAGAAAGAAAGAAAGAAAGAAGAGAAAAGAAGAGAAAGGAAGGAAGGAAGGAAGGAAGGATATGGAGGAGGGAGAGTTCATCCCTCCCTTTTTGGTTTTACCCTTAAAATCTTTAATAAAATCCTGAGAGATGGTGGTTCTAATGTTATAAAGAATGAGAAAATGCTTGGTAAAGTGTATATCGCTACATAAACATAAGGAGTTATTATTATGTTGATTATCATTGGTGACAGCATGGACAAATGTGCTAATTATGCCCATAAAATAAAGATGCAAATGCTTTCCTCCGGATTTTCAAGAGAGGCTTATTCTTCTCCTAAAAAGAGCGATTATAAGCAAAAAATATTCCTTTTTTATTAGTACTGCAATAACTGTTCCATGTAATATTAATAACAATAATAAAATGTAAGCCAGTTCTACATTATTTTCAGGGAGAAAAGCATACACGAGCTAAAACATTGAGTGAGCAAGAACTTGTCCTTTTTTAATGGCACCTATAAAAAAGCAAGGACTTTTCTAATACATCTAAGCCTACGTGAACACGCTCTTTTGCCTCTTCTCTAATGTATGTTTTGCCCCCTGCTGCTGTTTGGCACCATTTGCAACCTCGGTGGATGTATGAATAAGAGCGACCACGATGAGCCCTCTAACCGGTTTTATTTTTGGCTTTGTCCATCAAATCCACGTTTCCCACATTTCCCCAGAACTATCTAGTGATATTTATCACTACATTGGGCCAGAATTCTTAGATAAATTTGATTGCATTTGGCAAATTTCACTTCAAAGGCATTGTTCAATTTGAATTGCATATGTGTGCGATGAAGCTGCTACCTAAAAAAATTTAAAAAAAAACATGACAATTCTGTTCCCTGTGTCAGCTGGCACAAGTTCTACCCCCGCAGCTGGTGGAAATCTAATGGAAAAACAAATCTGCCTTGGTTTTCAATGAGCGCCTTCCACTGCCATGTTGGATGTCATCCCTCTCATTCTGCCACAGGGTGAGGGGCATGTGCACCTTGCAATTTCTAGGTGCCAAGATGGAAATAACACGGGGTGATTTGGGTTTTATCCAAATAATTTCTGATTGTTGCATTAGTGTATAGTTTCTTGTTTTTATTGGTACAAACATTAATTTTAAATTAATAGCTTGCAATATTGAAAGGAACAGTTAATGCTTCATTATTTGGCCCAACATTGCATGCTTATGTCTGTTAATCTGAACAACTGACTTGAAGACATCAATAGGCAATGTAATAACCATTGTTGAATCCCTATCATCTTGTTTAGTGAAATTCTGTACCATTTATAATGTTTTGTTTTTAATTTTTATTCTCTTTAATGGTTCGATTAATCTGGCATTCTTACATCTAGCAATATGACCAACTTGGATGAAGATAAAAATGTGTAATGTAACAACCACTGTTAATCCCTATCATTTTGTCCTAAAACCCTGTATTATTATTATTATTATTCTTGCTTTGTTTTGTTTGTGTCTATGTTGTTGGCATTTTGCTATTGTTCTTTTTTTAAAAAATTCTCTTTAAAAAAAAAAAAATAACAGCTTACAGCAACACACATTGTTTATTTTTTAGTTCTGGCAATCAGAAGTCTGAATAGAGTCTCCACGGGATAAAATTGGCAGCAAGCTTTGTTCCCCTGCAATGTTTGGGGAAGAATTTGTTCTTTGAGCTGTTCAGCCTTCTAGAAATCGCCTGCATTCCTTAACTCAGAACTACTTACTCCACTCTCCATGAGAGTAATGCAGCATTACACATCTCTGCCAGACTTTCACTTTTAAGCCCCCTTCTTCACTTCTGAGAAGCCTTGTGATTAGCAGGGGCCAATGTAAACAGTACAGGATAATAGTCCCATGGTAAGATTAGCTGGTTAGTAATGCATCTGCAATCTTAAATGCTCCATCCCATGCAATATGACATATTCAAACTCCTGAAATTAGGATGTAAGTTATTTCTGTGCCTATTATTCCGCTCATCAGGGAAATAGTTTAAACTGTGAATCAACTGACTATGCATTACTAGAAATTATACAGTGCTACTCAATGTTGTGTGCTTTTCATCATCTTTTTAAAAGAAAAATCACCAACAAAATACAACACAAAAAGTAAAGAAAGATTGAAATAGTTACTTGAGGATCAGAGCTTAAAAACAGAAAAAAAATTGATTCTGTTTCCTAGAGATCCAGTTTTGGATCATGCTTTTTTCAAAATAGCCTAAGGATTAGTAGCATTGATGAATAAAATAAACATAAAAACACATTAAGTTTATTCTGTCCTGTTGCCCAGCTCAGTGTGTACGCCAGCAAGCAGCCTTTAGGGTCTAACCTGGTCCTGTCTTGTGTCTCTGACTGTGCTTCTGGCAACTTCACTGTCCAGCTAGAGCCAGGGAAAGAATCTCTGGAGGAGCCGGCTTACTTGTTTAACGGCCTGACTCCAAATTGCACATGTAACTCCTGCTCACACCCCACTAAAAGGATATTAGACACATGGCACAGAACGTGGGACAAACACGTGGGGTGAGTGCTTAAGTTTATATCAAAACAATAGAGTAAAAAACAGTCTCTAAGTCTCATCGCATCAAAGCCCCTGTCTCTCCTTTGAAGACCCTTGTCATCTCATTCTCTTTTAAACGTTTTTTTTTTTTTTTTTTTTTTTTTAACTAGGACCTGTTTATTAGTGCATTTAGTACATAATGATTACTTTCATCAGAAGCACTTCTAGAAATACTCTTTCTGAGTGTCCTTAGTTGCTCTGTCCTGGTTGCCTTGATGTCTGAATCAAAGCAAAACATATACGTTTTATTGTCATTTCGACATTGGGAAAGAGCTAGAAATTGCACAGTGGTAGATCCAGGGAATAGGTGGGTAAGGAGACACCATGTGTTTACCCATCTGCCTTACCGTCAGATGCCGCTCGCCAGCAACACTCACCATATTTTTTTAATCAGATCTTGTAAAGATTCTCACAAAGAGAGCTTTCAGGACTGTTTCAGCACGAGGCACGAATGAAGGGGTAAATATGTTCAGAGTGAGGGGGAGTATTTTTATGAAAATTAATGGCCGTGCTTCTTTAATAGTAATGTATTTTTCAAATTTAAACTTCTTGATGAATTTCCACCACGCCTCGTGAACTGCTCTAAGGGAAAGTATGTACTCAGTCATGGTCCGGCCTCACCAACTGCCCTCTGTAGGAGGGGGATGGATTTGTTTCTGGCACCTTGGAACACACCAACAACCATTCTGAAGAAGAGACAGTAGGGGGATTAATTAGGGAAACGTTTATGGAAAGGATCATGGTTTAGTCCATGAGCAGCAAAAAAGAGAAGAGGAATTAGAGCCTGACTGACCTTTACTTTTTCACTTTTTGCCAAAACAATAACAAAAAAGCCATTTAATGAAGTTTGTCTTTGTTTCCACCTTAAAGCACATGTACTTCCTGTGCAAGCATATGCAAGTCCACTTGGAGTTGGGTGGATAGGATGTGGGCAGAGATGTACCAGTCTTTGTATAGCAAATGTTAGGTCCTCAGTAAAAGGACCACCACTATTAAAATGGTTTTACTTAAGTAGTGAGCTATGCTTTACCTTCTACTTTTCAAAGGAAAGGAAATTAAATATAAAAGATTTACGAGATCTAGCTAAATATTTTTTCCTGTTGAGTTAAACTGTGAGCTTTGTGTGTGACTCTGCTGCATATATTTCCTAATGGATTTTTTTGTCACTTGGACTATGAGAACACAAATCAATGCAGCATTAATAATTAAGCAGCACGTATTACTTTTGCAACCATCTGCTTGGCAAAGCAAGGGATTGAGGAATACTTCCTAACATGATCCTTTAAGCAGTGGACACAAAAACATAAATTCTATATTTATATTCCATACTTTATAAATAAACTTCTTGCTAAAGCAATTCTCAAGAGTAAATTCTATCAATAGTATACTGTTTTGTTCTTAAAGAGACACATGGCATCATCTCTATTAAGAAAATCTCAAAAGGAGCTGAATTTAATTTTCCAATCATAGAATTAAAATAGCAAGGTACAGGCACAATTGAATGCACACTTTTCTAAACTATCATATGAATTTGTAATATTTTATTGCATACTCCCTTCCTCCCTGTGTATCTAGTCACACCCTTATTCATGATGGGAGATTTGCTATTTCACAAGCAAAGTTTTATCTAATTAATTAATTCAAATTATATGTTTTCATGTATCTCTCCAAGTGTTGGCTTGATAATAATAACTAAGATACTATTAACCATTGGAGACTATTGAAATAATAATTACTTTTACAGTCTAAGTACAAGCACTCCACCAGGTATTGTATACCATTTCAATTTTCCTCAAGAAAGTATACTTACTTATTAGACTAAATTGTACTCTATTAAACTATACATATATCTTATTAATCCTATTTACATATAGGAAAACTAATGTTTAGACTGTTAATTTTCTTGTTGTTTTTCAGCTGTGTGCTTGAAATGGGAACAGAGTCTTAAGCAATATGTCTTCCTGACTTATAAAATATATGATCACAGCTTTTCAGAGTTATAGAGTTGTGTAAGATATTAAAACAAATAAATTAACACACACTTTTGGAGAACGATAACTGGTATACACAAGATTTGATGGAGGCACAGAATCACAACCTATGAAAGTTCATTTTATTTGTTCTCATGATCTATTTCCTTGTAAAAATAAGTATAAAAATTATGACACAGGGCTAGATAAAATGCTGTGCAGTCCTTAAGGCAGCCGTACACCTCACTGAACTTTGGGTTACAGATGCTGACATGCTCATAGTATCAAAAATGCTATTCAGTCAGTTAAATAAGGCATGAATATACGGCGTGATCTCTCCTGCTCCCTTTTCTCTGGCAAGACAGGTTCTGTTACTTCCCTCTTACATTGTATTCTCCAGTCACAGATTCTTTGGTAATTTCCTTCTAACCTGCTGACCCAAACCATTAGGAGGCCATGATGCTATGAGTCAGCTGAGGAGAGCTTCCCAGATACTCTCAGAGCCAAGGGATGTGGTTGAAGGACTTGGACTCTGGAGTGAGGCTGTATCTGGCAACACTACCCATTACCTCTGTCACCTTGAGCAGGGAACATGGCTTCATTAATTCTCACTTGTTTTCTCATGAGAGAATTGAGCCTGATAATGTCTTTCTCAAATATTTGTATAAAGATCCATGAAATATTCTAATGTACTTAACATAGATTTGGCTCACAAGATTATTTAATAAATATGGACTATTTGTGACCTTTTCTGTATCTGTGATTACTGTTTTAGAATGAAAAATGAAGGTTGCACATCCCATCCATCAACTTTTTCCTGCCTATAGGAGTAATAAGAAAATATTTCAAAGCTTTAGGTTAGTTGATTGTTTATGTATAATTTTCTGTGAATGATCCCATGTAATCCACAAGCAAACGTAGGAAGTAGGTCATCATTTTGACAATGAAAATTGAGATTGAGAAAAATGAAAAAAGCTTTTTTGGTATTTTCTAGTGATTTTCCAAGGTCTGATGTGATAGGAAACAAATCACTGAATTATACTAATGACATCTTCTCAAACAATAAGACTTTCATACTCTTAAAAAATTCAAAACATAAATTTTACTATTTCCATTTATTGAGATTGACTTTATTAATTAATATTTCAAGACATTTGCTTCATTTAATAAGTCAAAATGAGCCCTGTTGCATTGAAGTGTTAGCCATAATTAATGATGATATTATGAAAATTAATGTTTTTTTCATTATCCATTATGACATCATCAGTATTAATGATCTGTTCACTGCTTATCTGCTGGTGGCAATTAAAAATGCTGATAGTTAAGCTAAGAGAAAATGTCTGTATTGTTTTTAAACCACTTAAACATCTGACATAGAGAATTTATTCTATTCTGTAATCATCCAGTATGCATGTTATAAAAAACAACCAGCATTTCAAAATTTAAAGGCATACTGAAGCAGTTAACATGAAAGAATTGACTGATGTACAGTATGGCTATAATAATCTAACTCTGCCTTTCCAAACCATTTCTGTTTGAAGATCTTTTCCAATATTTAAGGATCTTTTTAGAAGAACTTGAAATGGGAAATTGGGGCAGAGAAAACAAAATAGGAATCGAATGTTAGGTTTCTATGTATTAATCATGTAATAGCACATAAAAATAAAATGTAACACCTTAATGCGCCGAGAATCCAGAACTTCAGATATTGGTGTCGTGGAGCTAACAAGTGGAGGATCCTGCACCTCCTAACTACCACTACTGGAGTTTCAAGAGTGGATTATCAATAGCTACCTGGTAGGGACATTTGCTGAGAAGAGTGTGAGGCGAATAGTTCCACGTTGTTCATGTGGCTCAAACCAGAGAACTGGAAAACATATATCCATAGAAGTATTTATTGGACAAAAGCTATGTAAATAAGAGGTAAGAAAATCATTAATTGGCCAACAAAGCAAAAGGCTTCAGAAAGTTAGCTTTGAGAGTATCTCATAAACCCTCTCTTCACAGACACAACTGAAAAGATGAATCTGTCAGGGATACACGGGGTATGTGGAGAATGAGCACCAACCTTGCCCTGTCTCCTCAGATCACCACCTCTTCAGTCCATGATGGACATAATGATGCACGCCCACCGGGAAGTATAAATGAAAACAATGGGTAAGGTAAGAGTTTTCCTTCCTCAAAGGAAAAAAAAAAACAAAAAAACACGAGGTCAGAAGGGTACCGATTGTTTGGGATTTTTTCACTGTGTAGGAATATAACGGCCCTTGTATCTTTCAGTGAACAAAGTCCCCCATCGATCTGCCTTATCTGATCTGACTGGATCAGCCCATATCCCTCCCCACCTCATTACATTTAGTGAGTCCTGGATTAATGAGCATCTACCCAGTATTTTATTGATTTGCTTTCAAGTATAAAATCTCATTCCAACATACTTCTCAGAAAAAGGCTATCTGCTCATTCATTAGAGATCTTTTTTGTAATACTTAGAAACACTGTATTAGTCAGGTTTTCATTGTTGATACCAAGTATTTAATCTATCCACTTCAAGGAGAAAGGATTCATTTGAGCTAATGGTTTTGGAGTGCTCAGTCTGTGGTTGGTTGACTGTAAGGTAGAAATAGCACAGCAGAGGGCAGACCAAGGCAAAGCCACTCAAACAGCGGGAGCCAGGAAACAGAAAGAACCAAAACTAGAGGAAAGCCATGCTCCCCCAAGCCTTGCTCCTAGTGACGTGCTTTCTCCAAACAGACCCCACATCAGAACAGCAGGCCCAATTTACATACATAAATAAATTAATCCATTGATGAAGACCTGTGTTCTCATTTTAAAATTAGGAAACTGAGGGTTGTGGTTAAACTTAATTCCGTCCATTTGATTTGCTTGAGTATTGCTGATGGGATTATAAAGCAAAATTCTGAGTGTGTTTGGGTAGGTAATTGAGGTGGGACCTTGGATAGAATCTCTGTTCCTTTACACTTTTGTCTCTGGCATTGCTCTTCTGCTTTACTTTCCATTGCTGTGACCTGAACAGCTTAATCCGCCACATCTTTCTACAGTGACATCTCTTCCTTGGAGCAAGTTCCGCGTAGACTGTAATCCCTTAAACCACAGTCCCAGGGGAGGGTAGTAGACAAAGTTCAGTTCTTAGGAGTCTTACTGGGCAAACTGAAAAATAGTTCAGACTAGTTATTTCATTCATTTCTTATGGACAATAGATCCGAATTTCCAAGTTCATAAGCATGAATAGTGAATTTCACAAGTAGGAGTCTCACACATCCAGGGCTCTGACAGGGCTCTGAACCAAGCATCTTTTGACTCTGACTTTAGACAACAAACTTCATTTGCTTTGTAACGCTTTTAGTATAGTGAAAATTCAGCCTTGATTTATTCCATGGTTGCAACGATTTTTCCTAACTTTGGACCATCCTGCTTCCTGAGTGGTTAAGTTTGCTTTCGCCTTGAAGCCCCATCCATCTCTAATTCAGTGATATGGTGATTACATGGGCTTTGTAAGGAGAATGAAGCAGAGAATTCCTGTCATGTAATTATATTTTAAAAGCCAAGTAATAGCAGCTACTTTTATTAGCATTAACAATTAGCAGACCTGTTAACTTTATCTGTGATAAAGAAATCCCTTTTAATGACTTTGCAGGGGCAGTTTTACATACCTGCCACATTAATTGAAATAACAGAATGAATGTCAAGTGGAGTTGATACAGGCATTCTTTTTTAAAAAGCACAGGGCAGGAAAATACTATTTGGCAGGTAATCACAGAAACACCACTCAAAGCTCTTAGTTCAACACTGTGGATCCTTTGTATTCCAGATAGACTTCCCAATTGATTAAAAATAATTTCCTGAAGATAAGGACATGTCTTAGGCACAGAATCACAAAATTTTGAAGTTCAAAAGATTCTGACACTGACCTTAACAGAAACAAAGTCAAAACCTTGTCTAATAATATCCTATAAACACACGAAAATTCTGCACAGGGTGAGGAACAGGGTGGTGAGCTCAAGTCATGCCAAGAGAAAATGAAGGTAACTCATATCCATGCAAAGGTTTTGCACAGATGAAAGGCAAGCTCACTATTGGCACATATTCTTATTTGTTGGGAAAACTTCTTAAAATTACTTTTTACATGTATTCTAAAAAATTAATATTTGATGTTTTGTTGTTAATGCACGCTCACCCTATCAGAAAGATGTCTTGGTTACTTTCTCTCATTGCTGACACAAAATACACAATGCCCAAAATGAAGAAAGAAAAAGTTTATTTAGCTTACAGTTTGTGAATATTTCAGTCTATAATCAGCTGGCTTCACGGCAGGGTGAAATGGCACAGGGACAACACTTCAAGCTGGCACAAGACAGAAAAAGCAACAAAAGTAAAAATTTATATTGTACTCAGCCTACATGCACTTAGGGGAGTCTAGCACTCATATCTATAATCCCAGCATTGGACTAACTTTAACGTAGGTAAAGTCCCTGGGCTAACAGTTTGCTGCTCATTTACACTGGATGAGAGTAGTTGATTCCTAAAGGGAAGAAGTGATCTTAATCTATCTAGTGGAATTCCAATATGTAAGTAATGAAATTAGTTACATTTTAGGGGCTTCTCTTTTCTCTCAATCCAAGGTTATGTTCTATGCCAGAAAAATTATCTCAGGGTTACTTTTAGGCATTGAAGAAATTTTGTTAAATATTATGAATCAACTTTTATCTTTTTTTTCAACATTTGAGGTCTGCAGAACCTGCATGACTTTCCAGTGATGTTCAGACAGTGAGGAGGATAGATATATACAGAAGGATGTCTAATATTCTTTCTAATCTCCAGTGGTATGAGTCAGGCAGATAGGAGATGAAAAGTTATTATTGTACTAGTCAAATATGTAGTCTGTACACTTAGATTCTTTTCACACTGTAGCTTAAACTACCTGACCAGAAGTTCCCATTATTCCATATGAAGGAAAACTTTAGGTGTATCCACAGATGAGGACCAGGACAAGCTGGGACATTCTTTCTACTAGAGAGTCAGGGGCTTCACATCAGCCAGATAACTCATGCTTGTCCTGGACTACAAGCTAAGTTCTTTTGAATCCTCCATAACATACAATTCTACACCTCAGCAAATTATTATCATCCTTGAAGTTAGTTACCATAAGACAATTTTTTGCTTTGTTGAAAAGGAATCTTAGCTTAGAATATATCAAAGGGAGATGGAGGAAATGAAGACATTTTTTCTTAAAACAGGGAATATTGTGAAATGCTGGTCAGGCTGACAAGTAGAAATTGAAATATTTTATGAGCCATGGGATGAGATGCTCTGCCTCCCTTAAGTGAATGAAGTCAGGAAAGACACACCACTGCTAACCTAGAGGAAGACTGTACTGAAGACAAGGCAGTCACTAAGTGACAGGTGTGAAACATAGGGGAGTGGAATTAGGGTATTAGCATAGGACGAAGAAGGATGGGATTGGTTACAATGTTCCCATTGTTCACCCCGCTCTTCTGTCATCTGGGACCCTGTCAATCAGTATTTTGAAAGCACTGCTGCTTCAGAAACTCAGATCACCTCTCCACTTAGATTTCCCCATACATGTGAGTGATGTGCCCTTAACCTGCACTTGCTTCAATGATATCTTATAATTTGTCCCTTGTTGTCTTCTTAATTAATATTTGTCCCTGGGATAAATAGCTTGCCTTTTACTAAATGGAACTGGGGAAGCCGGCACAACCTGCTAGGTTTTCTTCTGACTCAACTTGACATTGAGCTATAGCTAGAAAGTGAAGACTGAGTCTCAAACTTGCTTGAATAAGTTCGTTGTCTGTATCCCTAAATCAGGGTGACTTAACAGAAAAAGACTAGGCTTTGCTTTGGAGACTTTCCCAAAGAGGATAAATCAACTTGGAAATTTTATATTTGTTTAGAGCAAGACAGTATACTGTCTTGATAAAGTAAGCCTTGGGCTTACAGCCCTCTCTGTGTTCTCTCCTGTCTCCATCGGTCATCCCTTTAATGGCTATTGCTTTCTACTCTCCATGCTCCTGTCTCTGTGCTTGGCAGCGTGGAAGGTACAGGATCTTTACGGACACACAGACATAGAATAGATTTGCCACTTAGCCGCGTGGCCTTCATTGTGCTTTCAATCTTTGTAACTCATGGAAAGCAGTCGATGCAGTGAATGATTTTCTTGTGAATTCTGTGAACCCATGTATGAGGGGTTCCCGCATATTATAATTGTTTCATTGAATTAAACCCGCCTGATTCTATTCTCCTGTGTTTTACCTTGTGCTCTTGCCTATGTGTTTCCCTTTGAGATATCACTATTCTCTGTCCCTCTCCATTTGCTTTATAGTTTTTCTCTTTCTGTCAGTCTTTGCTCACAAAGAAAGCTTTTTTTCCCTCTTCTTTTTGTTTTCTTCCTCATGGCATAGCTCTTTGTGTTGGTCATTCCTGGACCCTTAACTGTCACTCTTCCATTCCCTTGTCTCTCTCCTTTGCTTTCTCTCTGCATTGCTATATTTTCCTCTCTTTGCTCGCTGACTGCCTTTTATCTGACTTGTTAAAGTTCATTCCTTACCTCTGGACTCTGTCATGGATGCCTGTCAGACAAGAGTGTCTTAGCCTCTTTGATTTGATATCAGACATTTGCACTCTACATCCTGTCTTTCCTGTCCAAATGGGGGTTATTTTCATAATCCTTTCCATTTTGTTTCCCCTCAAATTTAGGCTCTCCCTCTTAAAAGATCTGCACATGGTCGATTTATTCAATGCAATTAGGAGTTGTGTTGTTAGATAAATGGTCTATTTCTTCGCTTTGATTTGACCTTGACTTTTCCATGGATGATCTAGAAGCCACTGTTCCATGTGCATGAGACAAGTCCCTGTTGGTCTGGTGCTTGTGCTCCACAACTTTGCTTTTCAGTCACTGTGATTTCATAATTTACACACTATGGATATCATGCCCAGAAGCCCACGATCCTTCATTACACTATAGCAGGTGGCACAAGTCAAATTTGTTACAAAAGAAAATAAACCCTAAAGTAGGTCACTGTTGAATTAATAATAAAAGGTCAAAAACCTTGTGTGAGAAATATGAAAACCTACACATTTTGAAAAACAAAACATTATTCTCTAACTTCTTGACAGTGGTCATATATTTAACAAAATGTCAGCCTCATTGTATATATACAATGACAAATCCTTATACCTCCTTTGTTAGAAACTTATTCAGTGCTCATAAATGCAAGAGTTAGAATTAAAACACGTCTTTGGATTTCTACCTCTGAGAATGATGGACTGAGGCAGGCCACCACTCATCTTGCAACATGTACAGATTACTGTATTAAAATATTAAAAATAATTAACATTTTATTTTTATAGTTACTAGAAACATGCAGAAGCAAAGTTATATGAATAAAATTTCCAAAATGGAAAGGATTCATTTTAGGTGAGCCAAGACCTCCTGGTCTAGTCTTTGAGGAAATGTCGTACCTGTGAGCATGGGGGCACTATTGGGCTTTCCAAGATGGAGGACTTCACATGGGGAAGGTTAGGCTGCAGGAGTTCTGAGGTGCTGGGTGCTGACATAGTCCACTGGATCCCAAGGACCCTACTGAGTTCTACAAGGGAAACAGCTAACCTGGGAATGCATTGTGACATCAAAGATGACTGAGGAGAATGACCTGATTCAGAGGGAACCTGCAGTAATCACTTGAGACCTGATCCTTCAGAACATTTTAGAGTCTTAACCTATATGCAAGGCAGTGGAATAAACAGATAAATTACAGTTATGAAAATGCAAGTTTTCCAGGTCTCAAAATGAATACTGAACAAATCCTCCAACGAAAGCTGAAACATTAGTACTTGCCTAGGGATTGAGTTACATGAGAAAAGGTTCTCTCATGTAGTTTCATAACACCATGTGAGCAGGAGTATAAGGAAGTAATTTCTGTTCTGCAAAGGATAGAACATAAATACCTGCCAACCTTTCACAATACAGCCATAGCAAGAGGGAATGCATAGAGGTAGGGTTCTACCATCTAAAACTGCAGTGCACTCACGACCCAGGTCAAATTCTGAGCAGGTCCTGACAATTTGTGTAAGACAGAGCATTATGGCTAATGCTATTTCCACCATATATTTTCTCTTTTATTTTATGGAAAAACACCACAAAATTTCATAGTCAAATAATAAGAGAATAATAATAGTTATTACATTGTGTACCATTATCTTCAAAGTAGTTATTCAGACTAGAAGACAAAACCCAAAAGGGTCATACAAAGAAGAAACACATAGCACAACTCTGTTTCAGTGAACTAGGATAAAATAGCACTGCAGTATAAAGTAAAAGCAATTAACACACATATTGAAATACTTTTAAAACAATGAAATTTGTGATTGGGGTGAGTATTTGAACTTCTCCCTGTATTCTATTGATTTCCTGTTTATCTCTCTTTTATTTTGTTCTTTATTTGTATTTACCTTATAAGAGGAACCACACAATATTTGAAGTTGTGTGTCTCGTATTGATGCATATAGCATGCAAGGAAAAATATATGCACATACATAGATATATATTTTAAAATTTAAATATATATTTATATGTTCCAAAATTATGACATAGAGCAAGAGAAACTTCTTTGAGATTATGCATAATTCTGTCAAAGTAACTCACTAGGAGAAAGATGAAAGGAGATAAAAGATAAATGTACTCCTATGCACATAAATCTCAAAGCTGTAATACCTGCAGATTCAAGATCCATAAGTATAGCAAGAAATAATGTTTTAGTGCTCAAATGTACATTTCTTAGGATAGTGAGATCTTCACAAGGCCATTACTTTACTACGATATCAAAGACAGTGCCTATTGCAGCGGTCTTGATATTGAAGATAGGGCCTGCCCCAGTGTGCAACCTTGGGAAGCATAGAGAATGAAAATGATTTCTATGAGTTGAGACTAATTTCAGTCACCACAAGGTCCAGAGAGTCTATTTTCACCTGAGAGTGCCCAGCATTCAAGAGACCACCAACTGAGAAACAGCCACCAAGCGCAGAACTCTCCGGCTTTTATGTAGAGTGTAAGAGAATAAAGGAGGAGAAAGAGAGTTTGGGCTGGGAGTTGTCTCAAGGCTAAGCAGTATTTCTTGGGGAAAGGGGAAAGGACAGTGGGCAGACACATGCTTTATTAATCTAAACTTGTTCTTTAACTATTCAACTCTCACAGAGCATGTGTGCTTTGAGCCTGTAGTATAAGCATCCACTCCTCACAAAGCCTGGGTGCTGTTTGCCCCAAAGTTTGATTATTTACTTCTCAGGCAGCTTATGTACCTTTTGCTCTAGAGTATAATTGTTTGTATGGTTTTATCCTGCAGTGTAACTATTCAGTCCTTAGCCAAATCTCCAAGGATCAGTTGGTAGGATAGCAGCAACCAGAGGAATATGTTTGATTGGTTGAAGGTAGTGTGTCCCTGGGTACAGTCTGCTAAGCAAAGTCATTGAGAGGAGGAGCAGCTTCATTCATGGGAGCAGAAAAATATACTGATAACCAGGGAGGAAAAATGCAGTAAACAGATTAATTTACTACCTACTACATGGAAAGATATTAAAATGAGATGAGAGAAAACTAACATTTTAATAGAAAATTCATAGAAAATATCTGTTGTAATTAGGGCTTACAAGGACAAATAATTTACAAGGTTATTTATTAATAGTCACTCAAAGAGCCAAATGCAAAAAGAGTGCAGGAGGTCTGTCTATGTACTAATGATCCAAAGAATCAGCTGTGGCCCTGGATCCCATGTCAATGTTCTGCATTAGTCCAGCTGGAGGCCTAGAGCCTACAACAGTATCTCATGTAATCTGTATCCAGAATCTGCGCTGGAAAGACTGAGAGGTCAGTGGTGGAGGCTAGAAAGCCTGCAACATCCGGATGAAGGATCTGCGCCGGCAAGCTCAGAGTTCAGCACCAAAGCCAGAAGTGATGCTCAAGAGAAGGACCAGATCTCCCCCAAAGAGAACCTGGGCCATCCTCAGCATCAGCGAGGATCTGAGCTCCTCCGGGATGAGAACAGCCAAGTTCACAGCAGGAAAACCAGTTTGACCAGCTTTCCTGGGAGGATCAACTGCACACCATCTTCCCCACTTTCTGTGCTTTGGGCAACAATCCTCAGGTGGGCCTTCAACACCCAGAACCACACTGATTAAATTCATCTGGGTGTTACAAGTTGATCATTAGTTTATCCACCACAATATCCAAATCAAGACAGAAAGGAAAGCAAAACAACAAAATAATATTAGAAAAGTGTGGGACACAGTTGAACAAAGGGGGTGGTCTAAAGAAAAAATTACAGACATAATGCCGAGATGTTCAAAAGTGATGGAAAAAAAAAACGTGAGGATAATAATGCATGCTTATAATATCTGTACTTCAAAGGCGGAGGCAAAATCATTGCAAGTTTAAGTCTTGACTGGGCAAAATAGCAAGACCCAGCCTTAAAAGTGAAAAATAAAGTAAATAATTAATTAATTAAAGGGCTAAATACATAGTACAGTGACAGAAAACCTGGAGGTTTGATTTGCAGTAACATGTGTGCATGCACGCACACATACGCACACATACACACAGAGTGAAGGAAAAACAACAAGCTGTTATGATTTAGATGCAGATTCCCCAAAGCCTCATGTGCTCATAGGTGGAGCTTTGTGATTGAATGCTGGGGCATGATAGTCATCACAAGAGCTAGCAAGATCCCACCCTTTGCAGGCTCTAAATTGCCAAGGTGAAAGATTTGTTTGAAGAGAGCCTCAGAGCACCAGTCTCAAGAATGGTGGAGGTCTATGGGATGGGAATTGATTCCCCATAATTTAGTTCTCCATGCTCTGCCACTCATGATCAAAGATGCCTCTGTAACCACCAGCAAGATCCAGCAGTGTTACTGGATTTTGAGTACTAGGATCTCCTTCCGCAGGTGGTTTCTGGTACTTTCTGACCTGAGCAAAAATTTCTCAAGGTAAACACAAAGGGCAGCAAAGTTTTATTAAAAGTAGTAGAAGAAATAATCTTGGCAAAGAGAGATTGGCTGAAGTAAAAGTAAGAAAATAAGTACACCCTACTGCATGAGAATGGGTCACTATGCAAACAGGATCATAGTGGCAAAAACTCAATATGGGCTGTCCTTTCTGTATCACCTGGTCTTTGGGGTGGTGTTAGGTCTAGGTCACCCTATTGAAAACTTGCTCAAGTTCTCATGAGAAATCTATGAGCAGGGCTTTGGGAACCTTTCTGGGCATGTGTCCAGGGATTTCATAATTAATAGGTCACACTTGTTTACCCAGCCAGCTTTGTCATGCCTTAATCACCTGTTTTAATAGTGCTCAGCTACAGCTCTTGGTGGCAACAGACTTTGGTGTCATCCATGTATTGCCAGTTTTATTCACATGCACAATGCAAGAATTGTGGGATCAGGAGGGTTCTCATCCAGACTTCAGAAAAAAGCCTGGAAGGTCAGATAGCATACTTCTAAGAGGGTAGTGTGTGAAGCTGTAACAGTAAAGCCAGTACAGTGGAGATCCCAGAATGCTGGAAAAGCCAGAAATACAGATCATCTCAAGAAGATCAAAAGGAGAGTGCATAACCAGGCCAAGAGAGAGCCCAGGAAGTCTATAACAGCTAGTAGAACTATAGCAGGAAGTCCACCCAAGCTCATCGGAGATCACATCTTGCGACAGATTGCCCCGTGCCTGGTACATGGAACTATGAGATTTAATACTTGCCCTGCTGGATTTTGGCCATTGCTTTTGGCCCCACTTCTATCACTGTATTTCTCCCTCTCGAAGTGAGAATATTTATCCTATGCCATTTTATGATGGAACTGTTCAACTTTTTTTTTTTTTTTACTTGTACACAAACTCACCACTAAGAGTTTCCTATAAATCTCAGAGGTGACTTTGGACTTGGAATTTTCAGCAATCCTGAAACTGTTAGGACTCAGGCAAATTTTGGAAACTGACCAAATGCCTGTTGTATAAAGAGATGTACATAAAATCTTTTGGGAACTAGAGACAGAATGATATGGTTTATACAAAAATGTCTTCCTAAAGGTTCATGAACAAATAGGTGGCACTTTGGGGAGATGACTGGATCACGGAGTTTGATACTCATCAGTGAACTTATTGACTGGTCAGTGTATTGCTAAATGTGAGACTCAGCACTGGATTAATGCTCTGATGAGTTTACAGCTGGATGTGATGTCAGGTGAAGCCTCGTGGGGAGAGGTAGGTCACTATCCTGGAAGGGCCTGTATTCTCCTTTCTCCATTGATCCTTCTCTGCTTCCTGCCTGACATCCTATGAACTATCTCCTCTCTGTGATGCTGCTCTGCCCTGACACCCTGCCATGGAACCAGCTGTGTATAGACTGAAACCTCCACAAACTGTGAGCCAAGAAAAATCTGTTTTCATTTAACTTGCGGGTGTCAGGAATTGTGTGTCAGCACTGAGAAAGTAGCTAAGACAATCTACAAATTCAAGAAACTTACCAAATGTCTCTACTCAACAATCACAAAGGTAGATCTCTTCTAGGCTCCTTTCAATAACTTTGAAAATAAAGTTATTGAGAAAAATCATAACATCAACCAGGAAAAAGAACACACACAATGATGTTAATAACTTAACTTGAAACAACAGTAACACAGGCCAAAGAAAATAGACTAGATGGTGTTTTCAAAAATTAAAGAAAACATGCCAAAACATGTATAAATACAAAGGTCATCATATTATTCTGTTTCTATTTATAAAGAGCAAACACTAAGATTTTACTTTTCTTAGAAATTTTTGAGGAACCGATCATTATTATGGCAAAGGCCCCAGATGGATTGTTGGTGGGGCATAGGATTAGCCTCTCAGAAGAAAGTGTGGCTTCCTCTCCCTCACCCAATCCCTCATTTCCAGGAGAAGTAAATCTGATGTGATGTGCCAGATGAGAAGTAGTGACTACGGAAGCACCTGAAAAACTGATGCACATAGTTATATCTTCTTTCATCTTTCTCTCACATCACTATTTCTGGTCCTTCAAACATAGTATGACATCCTAAAACTTGCCTTCTGAGCAGCTGAGTTCAAGTTCCTTCTCCTGTTTCTTCTTCCATTGCCAAAGAGAGTAGAATAAGTTCCCAAAATGTTACACTGCTCTTCTTGAGATTGATATACACTTTACTTTTAAAACGAAATAGAGGGGGCTGGGGATATAGCTCAGTGGAATAAGCGCCTGCCTAGCAAGCGCAGGGTCCTGAGTTCGAT
>PVLD010015360.1:0-47500 GCA_004027595.1 Dinomys branickii | reverse complement strand
ACCATGAAAGGTCAGCACTTTGAATGGATTTGGGGCCCCTAGTTTGCTGCGATCACACACCTAAAGACACTCAGGAAAGAGAACTCTACACCTGCCCCAGAAAGTGGCAAACAGGATGGGATATGTGTGTTTGGGATTTTGAACAGGATTATGGACAACATGTCTGTGTTGTAATTTTGTTTCAATGTAAACATCACTGGTCTTTCCCCATTCACATCGTATATTTTGGCTCTAGCAGGTAGGAGGGGAAGTGTAAACAAATTAGCCTTCTTTGGAAATGCGGAGTCTGATTGTTATACAGGACTGATCTGTTATCATAGGGCGGGCAGTGATGAGGTCTAGCTTTTACAGTTTCCTGGAAAGGGTGACAATTTAGTCAAGGAATTTTCATGATACCTGTGCAGAGAAAATTTTTGTCTACAGGTTTTCTATTTTTTTCTCCTGCCATGTTATTGATGATTTGACTTTAAATGGGCGAAACTTGTACTAGTATATATATATATATATATATATATATATATATATATATATATATTTTTTTTTTTTGGTGTTTTGTGCTGGCTATTTGAGTGTTCACATCTCAAGAACATATTCTGTCACATGCTCTGTAGTTAGACAAGAAAGGGAACTCTCTTTCATATTAGTGCTAAGAGATGAAGTTCTCAAATTGGTCTGCTGTGTACTTTTCATTTTCAGGATCCTTTTATATTGCTGTTTGTATAATTTTCAGCTTTACTTAATGTGTAGAAGGGAGATGTGTATCCCCTTTGTGTTTCACCAGAGTTAAAATTCTGAAGTATTGTTTATTACTGGAAACTAGCTCCAAGCTTATTTACAAATTTGTAAAAATTGTGAGAAGTGCTACCATTTAAATACCTCCATTTCATCGCACATTTGTTTAAGTGAAATTGGATGAACTACTTCCAAAGTGTATTTACACACCGAGATTTCCCATTCGTAGACAGTGCATTGTTATAATAAAGCACACATTTTCCATCCCAATATCATATGAGAATAGAGTTTTGAAGAATAATTTTCAGTCTGATGACTCAGAAGCTTTTAGGACTTGAAACATGAGGAGGATTCACAATAATCTTTCAAGACTTTCAAAATGATTTTCCCAGACTGTCTAAGCTTTCCAGACCTTCAAAATTTTTATGCAGTGAAGTATGAATTTCATTACGTATTATGGAAAATATGGGTCCCATTTTAATAGTAAGCATAATCTAATTGAATGTTGTACTTTGTATATTCTCGGGAAAGATAAATATTTGAATGCTTGAAAAATGCTATTATCTTTGACCTGAAGTGACATTATGAAAATATTGAGCCAGGATTAAAAGGGGTAGGTAGGCATTTTCTAGGAACAAATGATGAGTGGAATGGGGAATTAAATATTTTAGCAGTTCCCACCTGCCTTCCTTAGACATTTTGTGTAACTGATTCACAGTGTAACCAGAGAGCTGCATAAAAAGCAAGAGAGGCATTGTACTGTTTCCTGGTGGATAAATAACTGTCACAATCTGTCTTTGGTTTGTGTCATCTGCATGACTTTCCTGAAAAAAAAAAAATAGAATACAAAATGTATTCTAAAATAGAATGCCTATTATTTTAATGTCTAAAAACATGATATTAAATGAAATAAATCAGACACACACACTCTGAAACATTTCTCTCACATGAGGAATCTAAAATATATAGAAAGATACCAGATATACCAAAATATAAAGTAGATGCCAGGCAGTAGGGACATAGAGCTTTTTCAAGTGGGAAGGAATCAAGAGATGGAGAGAAAGGATGGGCAGGAGATAAAAGAGAATTGAAATGTGTTAACGTGCATATACAACTCCACAGGAGAGATGCAGTCATTATGTAACACAAACATGAACTAATAAAATATAAAAAGTGAAAAAAAATCGATGATCTCAGTTCATTTTCCATCAGGAGATAGGTTCTTACCCGCGGCAGTATCTGTGAAGTTCTTTACAGTTTCTAACAGGTCTGAAAATTCTGGGGATAGTTTTGGGCTCACAGAACTGTTTACCTATTATCTTTGACATGCCTCTCTTGGTTTTCAGTACTGCCACACTGAATTAGCAATTCTTATCGTGGTCATTTGAAGGGTAAGATGCATCATGAAAGGCTTATGCCTGAGTGCATGTATGATGCAGTGAGAGTCATTTGTTGGACAATTTGATTTTGGGGAAATGGGATACGAATCCTGGGTCCTTGCACTCAGCAATATCCACAGCACCTGTTTCATTCTGTTAAAATTTTGAGATAGGGTCTGTCTGCCTCAACCTCCCAGACTGAAAATGTTTGATTGCCCCGTTGCTGTGAGTCCCCATGGCTGTGAGTCAAATCTTGCAATATTACATGGTGTAAGCATGGTAAAAGGGGCTGTCCTTCTCTTACTCCATGTCTGAGAGGAAAGGAGTGCACCTTTTCTCTTGTGATGTATTAGCTACCTTGATTTGTAAATGTTTAAGCATCTTATATGCCTGTAATAAATCCCATTTGATTGTAGTGCATGGAGTTTTCAAGTACTCTTGGATTAATTTTGCTAGTATTTTGTCCTTATGCTTTTGTATTTGGGATCTTTAGTGACTTTAATCTATAGTTTTATTTTTATGGGGGTTGTGCCTGGCTTGGGTAGCAAGGCCATGCTGGCCTTATAGAACATGTTTGGAAAAATTTCCTTAGTTTCAAAACTTTCCAGTGGTTTGAGAAGAACTGACAGCCACTCTCCTAATGAAAGTTTTACCAGTTTCAACAGTGCAGCTACCTGATCCTAAGTTTTACGTGTGTGGGAAACGTTTTATTCTCATTCATTTTTATTACTGGTGTACAGCATTTCCACTTTGTCAGTATTTGATTTTTATACAGAAAAGCCCTTGTTCAGGAATTTATTTTTCCTTCTCTGTATTGCAAACTTTTATTTGTGTATATTTGATTGCAGTGGTCCCTAATAACATTATATTCCTGTGGTAGCAATGGTAACAGTTAAAGTTTTATATGTTAGCATCTCTTTCTATTTTTGTTTGTTTCAAGAAATTACTTCTTTAATTTTCTTTTTCATGTCTCTTCATGGATTCATTATTTCTTCAAGAGCATGCTAAAAAATAAAAAGTAAATAGAAATAAAAATGAACAAAAAATTTAAAAAGAGCATGCTGTTTAATTGCCATAGATTTGCATAATTTCTCAAGTTTCTATTTTGATTTCTAGTTTTTGTTTTTTTTTTTTTTTTTTTTTTGGTCTTTTTGAGACAGGATCTTGCTGTGCAGTTCAGGCTGGCCTTGTGCTCACTTTGTAACCCAGGCTGGTCTCCAACTCTCAATGATCCTCCTATCTCAGCTTTCCAAGTGCTAAGATTATAGGTGTGCAAAATATCTTGTGTTCAAGATATTCCTGCTCTTTGAAATGAGCAGTCTTCTGCCTCCTGAGTCAACTTGAACATATGTGCGCAGTAGAACTATGCACCTTTCTCGTTCCTCTGCGTATCTGTGAGTTTGAATCAATTCAGGGCTTCACTTCATTCTGCTGAAGTCCCCTGCTTCCTCCAAGAAAGATATCCTCCATCTCTTCTGTCTTGATTCACCTCTTTAACAGGGTTTCTTGACCCAGACTTGGCAAGTGCCGCCTGAACAGGGTCCTGAAGCTGGTGAGATGATGAGTGAGGAAGTGAAAAGAATGTGAAACGGGAGGGACAGCTTGGTAAGTGGATCGTGTGGGGACTTTCTCCACCTTTGGGGTGTCTTTTCAGTTGGCAGTGGTGCAGTCTTCAGCTACAGAGCAAAATTGTTGTGCTACATCCAGGTTTTGCACCAGTTGCCGAAGGCAGCCAATGCTTTGGTCCCCAAAGAACAGCTAGTTATGCTTTGAGAGCTTGTGTTTGATCACAACCTGTGGTTTCCCCATCACGGCCCCTCTGACCTACAAATAGGAGACAGAGTGGGTGCACATCTGAGAAAGTTTCAAAGGCAAGGAAACTGTACTGGTGCCCAGCCTGACATGGAGTCTTGTGCACACTGACCTGGTGCTCGTTAATCAGGAGAATGAAACTAAATGATCTCACCAGTTATCTATGATGACTTCTGTCTCTCTGACTGCTAGCCCAATAGATCAGCAGTGGCCAAGTCCTCTGCTTCAGCCCTTCCCAGCCTGCAAACTCCCTGAGGGAGGCAGATGTCCAGGGGAAGTACAGATTTCCCACTACAAATGTGAGATGGGAATCCTACAATTTGCATTCTACAAAGAGATCAGAAAGAATATCGGAGAAAATGAGTCAACTAGCCCCTCTACAAAAGAGCTGAGTAAGGCTTTAGGCAGTTAGTGGGGTACCCGCCGGTGGGATTGGAGTGCCTTAGCAAAGATCTGGTTAGAACCCCTTGGTGTGTGCTACGGAAAACCGTTTGAACTTTGTGAAATAAACACTACACAATGTGCTTGTGAGAGTACACATCACTGCTCAGATGTTACAAGGGTGATGCTGTATATCCTGCAGCTCAAGCCCAGATCCTACAGCAAGCTCTGAGCAATGCGCACGTACCGTGACATGGGCCTGGGACTATCAGGATAATAATATCCCTTAGTTATTGCAGGTTGATCAAATACACTATCTCCTGAACAAGGGTACAGCAAAGGCTAAATAAAAAGAGGAAACAGAATGATTTGAGGAGTCCTGCAGGATCAAAGCCCTCTCACAGAATTTGAGATTCTCTCCAGGCTAAGACCAAGATCTTGTCTGGGTGGCCTGTATTTATTTGGTTATCAGAAGGGAGGGGATAACTCAAGCAGGTCAGGGCAGAATCACTCTAGAACTGCTATTAAATTAATCCACCCAGAAGTGAGACGCCTGAGTCTTCAGTCTTTATGTAGTTGAGATCCGATCCACGTGTCCTTGGCTGGGATGTTATCTTGTGCTTTGAGGCTTTCTGGCTTTATCTCCGCTACAGGTTTTAGAAAGGATTAGAGACTCACAGAGGTTCATTTGCCCTGAGTCTGTCTCCCATTTTCAGACAAGGAGCCTAGGCCTTGGACAGGCTCACAAGTAAACAAGGAAAGCCAAATGGTTAATATTAAATCTTTCCAGAGCTGCTTCATGGTCATTTTCATTGTGGGACCATATTCCTGCTGTGGCTAGGCCACAGTCTTTTGTGGACATCAACCAGGGTTTGAAAGAAGACCTTTGTGCAGTTTGTTAACGGATCACAGCTGGCCATGCAGAAGCAGGTTAAACATCTATGGGCTGCAGATATACATATATATATTTTTTGCCTTTATTTGACTACAAAAAGCCCCACTGGGACTGTGAGTATGCTATGAAATCCAGCGGTACCTGAGCTCAGGCTGTGGCCGATCTCATAAAGGCATGTCCATGGATACAATCAGACGCATGTATAGCTAGGGTTTTTGCTGGTGCAAGTTGGCCACCTCTGAAAAAAACGGCAAAATGTTACTGGACTTATTGGACAATTGACTCCTAGGTTAAAACATTTTGAATGCCTCCTTTTGAGCTATGGAGGGCATAAAAATATCACATCTCATGCTAAATTCATGTCAGCTGTTATCATCATGGATAGAAAGGTAATCAATTATGCTGCTAAGATCCTCGGTTTATTCAGCCTCTCCTTTCCCATGAAAAATCTGAAACTTTACTTCAACAGCCTGTGTCATTACAATGTGCACTAGCTGATTTTGCAGGACAGATCCTTAGGTTTTGGCCCACTGACTTGCTCCTGCACATTTAACCAGTGCTTCTTTCATGCTTTATCATGCTTTATGAGGTTTTCAGTACTGATCTCATACCATGGGTGCTCAGTTTTAACTGACAGCTCTGGCAGCACTAAGAAGGCAGGTATAGTGTTAGATTCTCTGAAATTAACCAGGGGCTGATTCTCTTCCATTCAGAGGATAGAATTGGGTGCTATCGTACTGGCTCTATGAATTTTTTCTTAGGAATCTTTAAATTGAGACTCTGATTCTCAGTATGCCATGCATTCCATACAAAGTATTAGCACCGTCCATGTGAAACCCCGTATTGCACCACATCTGCTCTTATTTTCCACTCAACTACAGATGTTCTTCCAAGTACACAGTCACCTCCTTTGTATTACCCAACCCTGTTGCCATTCTGGACTCCCTGGACCCATTTCTAAAGGGAAAAATTCAACTGATGCTTTGATTATGTGTTCTGCTTTTGACGAATCTCATGGGGAAATTGTCTCAGGTTTTGCACCCAAACTGGTGTCCCCTTCACAAAGCTTTTTCTCTAACAAAGATTCAATGTCACAATACTATAAAACAATGCTCCTCATGGCAGAGGGTGGGGGGCGCTGGCCCACTAGAAGGAGTTCATAGCTGAGGATTGGGACTTAATTGAATTACTCGTGTCCTTTGTTTTGCTCTGCCATCATATGTACAAGTCCACCTTAATACTCCTTCAGGAGTAATACACACAAGCGCACGTTGGGGAGAAAGTACTTCTGTCATTCATCATTGCTTCTCCCTAAGTAAAGGACAACACAATGGTCCTTCTCCCTAAGTAAAGTAAGACACTTCATACTTTCGGCCTTCTTGCAAGCAAGGGAATATTCAACACACAAAAGGTATCCGCTAGAATCCCCAAGATCGAACAGTTTTTGAAAGAGCTCACCAAACCTTAAAAATATATGCTAAAGAAACAAACATGAATGGTGATGAGATTACGTAAGTGAGATTACACACATGAGGCTACATAAAGCTCTGAATTACTCTTAACTGTAACAATCTGAACAATCACTGTTATACACCAGCAAGGCGAGATTGGCTGTCTAAGCCCACAAACACAGAGCACCCACTAGTTGTAGGGAAATACAGCGAATCAGGGCATAGGGAGGGTCCATTTCTCTATTAACATGAGGCTGAGGGTTTGCTTGTATGTTGTTATAGAAAGGATCAATTTGACTACCAGTGTGTATGGTAAAGTTTTAGCATCGCCTTTGGAGGAGACAATCTGGTTCTGCAGATCCACAATCCCCAATTGGAAGAGAGGAAAGAACCACCTGCTTTCTGCTACCAAGGATGCCTCAGACTCCCAAGGTGACCTGGAGGGGCTTGAGAAGAGTGAGGCAAAGAGCAGATGAATTCCAGTATTTCTGGGTAAACTCCCATGGAACAAGGCATCTCCCCGCTGGGATATCTTACAAGAAACCCATTTATGGGAAAATGTGGCATCCATTTACTTGTATTCATCAATTAAATCTCCAGATAGGAAGTGTACAGTCCCTTGAGTTATCCTTGAATTTTTATCTTAGGAAAGTTACAGAAATGGGAACACTAGTACAAATGTGTCCAGCGCCATCTGGCCTCTTTGTTGTGTCATCAAAGATTTGTACCCTGAATATCAGGCAGTAAACTGGGAATTATGCAGAGGTGCTCACTGCTCATGAGATCAAGCTGGGAAGCCTAGCCATAGCCATGGGATCCGGAGACTGTCCTCATTATAGACCACCATATTCTTTTTGTGCATACTCCCGAAATGTCTCATCCTACTGTCCATAGTAACGATTCCATAATCTGGGAGAAGGAGATTTAGTCACACCTTGACACTTCTTGGGTAACAGTGCACCACAGACCAGCATGTGGGGTTGGCACATTCCTCCCACCCACTCCAGATAGGTCAGGCCCAATTATCTAAAGACAGAGCCAAACTCAACTTAGCTGTCTTCCTGACAGTACTTTGTATATCAAAGTGCACATCAGCTATCCTTGAGTCTTTTTACAAGCTCCTCCTAACAGTGGCCCCCAGGATTTCCACTATGGATGTCACCTGTCAGAGCTGTATATGTTATGTTTGCTTGCTTTGGGTGCCTACAGAGTCTACCATTTCTGTGCCACACTGAAAGACATGCATTTATTTTCCTGTCAAATTAACCCATTGTTATGGCTTGTGCCATAATTACAGACAGGAGACTGGGTAACTCACTGCAGGGTCCCAGATAACTGGCACCATAGAAAGAATCTCGGATTCTGAATGTCCAGCAATCTATCATAAAAACTGCTTACTCACCTACCATTTCTGGAGCATGCTACTGACTTACTTATGGCTTGCCCACTGGCTCTTAATATAAAAACTTTTTCTTGCCTGTGATTGTCCTTATAAATATGTTGTGTGTCACAGTCCACAAGTGGAATAATAAGCAACATTCTTGGGAAATGAGCGAAAACTTTTATAGAGGTCCACCCAGAATGTTACTTTTGTTGTACACAAGCTGCCAGATCAAATCTAGTAAACTATACTGGCTACCCAAGAGCAGGTAGAGTAGACAGACTGCAAGAAGAGCGTTAAATGCAATCTCAGGTGGCTGGATGCCTGAACCTGGATTGCAGGGACACATCACTGCCTTGTTATTATTATTTTGCTCCTCTGTTTAGTCTGTAAAATCAGAATTCTGGAGCCCAAATCATTACCACCCAAGGGGTCAATGTTTGCACAGGTTGACTTGGGAGATGGAAAACTGCTAACTCCAAAGAGCTGGGACATCTTGAACACAAGGAAGCTCCCAAGCGGACAAACAGACACAAGGTAAGTTTTCAGCTAAACTGACATCACGCCTTTCCTGCCTACCTTGCTGCCACCTAAAACAAATGTCTGTGCTCAGCAGAGCTCTAAGTCTTCATAGTTCATCAACTCACTCGGGAGCTTGCGTCAGTTCGGTGCTGCAGTCCATTCCGGGCAGTCCACCGATTTCCCGAAAAATCTATTTTCTGTCTCTCATGTCTTCACGTCTCTCTCTAAAAAGATTTTCTGGCCCAAGCCCTACAGGGGTTAGAAAAAAGATCAGTGATAGGATTTAATTATTTTCATTTAATAACTCCAGGTGAAATTTGCCAGTGGGGAACTAAAAAAAGAGAAACTGAATAAGATACACAAACAGGACTCTTTGTGCATATTATACACAACAGGACAACAAATAATATACACCACAGGACTCTTGCATAAACTCAGTTCCCACCTCACTATGAGATGCCAAATCAGGATGTTTTTCTATGTTATGCATTCTATTGAAGAAATCTGCTTCATTATTCAAGTGTGCTAGTTGTAAATACTACATTTCAAAATGATATAAACTTGTAAGTTTATATCGTAATGGTTTACAATGAACTTTCTCATCTATGTAACACATTTGGTGTGTGTATAATTCTGTATGAAAATCAAACACTCCAGATAAAGGAAAACTTGAAATTTTTTTTTATTTTAAAAATTAAAGAAACTAACAAAACAACAATGAAGACAAAGTCAAAACAACACAAAAACTTCAAAAATGAATCATGACCTCAAAACAAAATGATAGGAATTAACAATGTTGCTACATTACATACTGTTATTTTCAGTGAAGTTGCTCAGTCTACCAGACATAAGAATGTAAGATTGATCATCAAAGACAGTAACAAGTAATTAAAAATTTGGAAACATTGGAAATGAAGATTTCTAATGTCTCATTCGAGCAACAGAAGGGTGAATTTAACCAAGATTTCTTGATTGAAAATTCCAAAAGCTAGCATAGTTGTACTACTGACTTCTATGGCTTTACTGAAAGGAAGAGTTAATAATTAGCTGTCTGATCAATCTTACATGTCTACATTTGTTTTCCTGAGTAACCACTTTGAAGATATCAATATGTAATACAATAAGCATTATTAAGGTCTTATCGTCTTGTCTGAGATTCAGTATTGTTTGTATTGGTTTTGAGTTATTTTGTAAATGTATGTGTGTTTGTTAATATGTGTTCATTCTTTTGTTTTTAAAATAAAAAAGAAATGTATAAAAACAAGCTTTCATGTGCCTTGATTACTCACTTGACTGGTTCCATATACTTATAATGTCAAAAAGAAATTGGGATTGCTATAAAAATCAAGCACACACAAAACAGAGCTCTTTAGATCAACTATCTGTTCGAAATTTTATCCAAGAAAAGAAAAAAAGCCAGCCACATAAGAACTTTTGTTTTGCAATATTATTGTTTATGCTCTTTCTGGAATTTAACTCTGCAGAAGAGGAAATAGGAATAGGTGAAATTTGAGAGTGGATTTAAAAAACAACATTTTCATGAAAGTATTTACCATTAATATGAAAGTATTATGGCCAATACAAGTAACTGTGTTTGAAAACATTGCTGTAGGGACGATTAAAATATTGAACATAGAATTTGGCAAGTGAAATATATGCAAAATTTTGTATATAATTGCAATGGAACAGCATTCCAAAAGCCAGCTATTCTCTCCTCTCATGATAATCTCCACTTGTTCAAATTTTCAATCTCAATAATATATTATGATGAGTAATTAGAGAATAACAATAAATTTACTCTTAGATTACATAACTGTTTTTGAAAAACTTATTAGAAAATTCTAATTGAGATTTATTTTGAGACTATAATCTTAAATTTATAAGTTTCAGGGTATTAAACAATTTTCAAAAGTGCTAGGCTGTATTTGTAATGGATTGTATTATTAAATAATAAAAATACCACTTTCATTCTTACAGGACTTGAATTTATTACCTCAGTGACACAATTCAAGTACACAATGTATTTTCTTTTTTTAAATTTCTTGGAACAAAATTGCCCAGACCTGATATTGGTGACCATAATTTTCTATTCTTGATAAATATGTGCTTCCCTGCTCAGATTTATGCATAAAGAATACGTTTTAAATACAGTGACGATGCTAATACATACAAAACTGAGTGCTGAATTTTAAGAGCCAAAGAAAACATCACATGACTGCCTCCTACATATAAAATGGAATTGGTAAGACAATCACATAGTAGAATTTATTCTCTGTGTTCTCTGGTTTCACATCCACAGTTTCAAACACAGATTGTAAATATTCGGAGTGAAAAATTGTGTTTGTTCTGAACATAGCTGTTCTTTTTCATGATTTCCTAGAAAGTGCAATATATGAAGCTTTGACATTGAGTTTATATTGCACATAGTATTATGACTCATTTAGAAATGATTTGCAGTATGTGGAAGAATGCACGCATATTTTTGTAAATTCCTCTCATCCTGTATATAGTAAAGGAATTAAAGAGTGAGAGTTGTGTGCTAGTGAGCAGCATTTGCATTTATTTATTCTTATTTCTTTGAGTTCATATCCTACCTCTACGTGGGCGGGAGATGATATGCACAGGGCTTAGGGTTTGGGTAACTGCAGCCATTGGAAATAAATGAAACTTCTCAGAACTTAGTATGTATTCCTTGAAGTTAGGGAGAACTCAGAAGGCTGGAGGCTGAATTATTCTGAAGATTTTAAAAAATTAGATGAATCCATAAAAGGCTGGGCCGTTACACTTGCAAAATAGAGGATTTATCGAGGGAAATTGCAAAGCAGCACCGATTGGAAGGTGGACAGTAAGCTGGTGAAAATGTCACGGCATTACCATTAATAAAAAGAGAGAGGTAGCTTCTGGTTTCCGAGTATTTGCATAAGTATTAATTCCCCAGGAATAATTATTGGTGTTTTCATCTGGTTTGTGGAGAACTCGATCCCATGTGTTCTGATAGGTATTACAAGGAGCTGAAAAATTAGAGTAAATTAAATGGATGCAGAATGTTGCTAGTGCTTGAGTCATCTTTATATGCTGGACAAAAAGAAAAAAAATCACAATACTTGTTATGGTTTACGTTTGCATGTCCCCACAATCCTCATGCAGTCATGGTGCAGGCTCCCAGATTTATGATTGATTCATGGTCCGATGTTGGAACTATGGATGTGAGTGCTACACCTGCCCTGAGATGGACAGTTTCTATGTGTCAGGGAGAGAAAGAGGCTGCTTGCCACCATTCCTCCCTTTTTTGCTGTGCCCTGCTGCCATGAACTGTTACCCTCTGCCACGTGGCACTCTGCCTCAGAACCAGCCCAGTATGGACTGAAACCTGCACAAGGTGTGAGCTAAATAAACCTTTCCTTCCTTCATTTTGGCCGTTGGGTATTTTGTGTCAGCAATGAGAGAAAAATAAACAAGACCATATATTCTTTTTTAATGACTCAAAAATATGCTCAGGACCACCATAATTGTGAAGGAATGAAGGGATCTGTTTAGAACTTGACATACTGAAATTCAATGAAGCAATTCAAAGTTATAAAATAAGTACCAAACTAGGAAAACAACATAATAAATGCATAGCAGTGTCCTAATTTTGGAAAAAAAACCTTATTTTTCCAAAAGTTTCTCTAATACAAAAAAACTGAATGGCCAAACAAGAAATCAAGAACCTGAACTTTGACAATGTGTTCAACTTCTCAGGTTCTCTGGAACTCAGCAAAATGGTGATTAAATGTGTAGTTAGGGAATTTACTCCACAATAATGGTAAGATTTCTTTTATAATGCATTATCTTTGTGAAGGAAAAAGGGAGTAATTTCATTTCTGGAAGTATAAATTTTACTAATTCCTTGAAAAACAACTTGACATTGTGTACTCAATTTTTTTTTTTTTTTTTTTGTCTTCTTTGAGACACGGTCTCGTTATACAGTTCAGGCTGGCCTTGACCTCACTTTGTAGCTCAGGCTGGTCTCAAACTTGTACCAATTCTCCTACTGCAGCCTCCTGAGTTCTGGGATTACAGACGTGCAATGCCACACCTGACTGTGTATTAAATTAAACATTGTGACCACAAAATGTACAGCTATATGTGATGTACATTTCACAAGCATTATACAGTTTTTTGTTGGAGGAAAAATACTTGGTGCCTAAAATTTAAAGGAGGACAGGTTTACCCTGGCTCCTGGTTTCATAGGAGCCAGTCCATAGTTGACTATTTTCCAAGGTGGGGGCATCATGGGGGAAGGGTGTAGTGGAACAAAGGGACTTAATTCATTGTGCACAGGAAACATAGCAGGAGAACAGGGTCCAAGAGGAAAGAACTCGATCTAGTCCTCCACTATCTAGTCCCTAAGATATATCCAGAAGTTTGCTTCACTCATCCATTATTGTATTTTATTTTATGTTTTGCGGTACCGGGGATCAAACTCAGGACCTTGCACTTGCCAGGCAGGCGCTTATTCCACTGAGCTAAATCCGCGGCCCCACTCATCCATTATTAATGTCTTAATTCAATCAAGTTAGCAATCAAGTTTAAGCAGCACAGGCCACTTTGATACATGCCAGTTATACTACGTTGTATAAAAACCTAAGACGTATTGTTACCAGGGCATCATTAACCTACTAATCATTCTTTCTGCCTATAGGAGAATTAGTTCTAGTACCTTTGACAAGTATTGAAATCTCTGGCTGCTCACGTTCATTGTACGAACTTGCACAGTCTTTGTAGATGCCCTATGGCCTTCCTCTTATGCACCTCTAACCATATTTTCCCCTTTAATATCACATGCATTGCAGATGCTATGGAAGTAGTTGCTGTATTATATTGCTCCAGAGATAGCAAGAATGTTAAAAATTATGCATATTCACTAAAAATGCTGTTGGAGACCACTGCAATGTGCTGAGATGATTTAACATTAAGCAATTAGTTTTCCATGTATACTTGTGAGTTCTCCAAAGTTTAGACACCTTGTCTGGGGATGGGCAGTGGACTCATAGTAAGTGAACCTCAGTGAGTTACTGGTCACCGTTGAGGCCTGCACTGGCCTGTGATGCTGTGACAGCTCAAAGGATGAGATAAGGCCACAGCTGAGGACATCTGGCTCCAATCCCAGTTAACTTAAAGGAGAGTACAGCTGCAGGCATCTCACTCCTGCTGTGAAGGCCTTTCTGGAGATAACACAGTTCTCCTAAATTAACATGATGTATTACTTGGAAAAGCCCTGCCTAGATTCCTTTGTTTTTCTTACTGTCTTCCTCCTTTATTTGTAAATCAAGTAAATATGAGCTACACAGAAAAATCTTTGTCTAGACCCACAGAATATCACAGCTGTAAGAGAGTGAGACCCTCCTGGAGCCCCGAAATTGTTTCCACTGTCTCATTTATTTAAGCCTTCACCGCTCACCAACTTGGGAGACTGTGGGCCTGATCAGCTTGCAATAACCAAGGGCTACTTAATCCTATAAAATGCAATTGATATTTTAAGAATTTTTTTATGAGATTAAATGCACAGATAAGGACAGATTATAACCAAATAATAAAATGCTGTGTTTGAGCGTGTGTCTGTCAAAATGAAATTAATAACCATGGTTATACTCACTGGTATGATTTTAAGGGCATTGATTCACATCAAAGTTAGTATTATTTTTAACAGTGGATAGATATATAAATGCTTCTTTATATCCACTAAGAAAAGTAAGGTTTTAATATATTACTCTCCACTAGTTTTTCTAAGCTTTTTGTAAAATTCCAATGGACAGTTTAAGCCACACCAATGATATCATACACAGACCAGAAGACTTTTATTGAAATTAGAAAGACTGAGCTTGTATGTTAGTGGTATAGTACGTTTTTAAATGCAAGGCCCTGGATTAGATCCGCAGAATCACCATAGATAGCAATTAATTACTTAATTAGTAATTGTGAAATATAAGCAAATGTACAATCAACAAAGTCATTGAGAGGATAACCACCAATCCCTTTTCACCTTTATGTAGCACATAGCATGCTGATACCTGGTAATAAGACATGCGGTAGTAGAAAATGCTTCGCAAAAAAGGAAAAATGCAGTGTTTGACAATTGTTCATTTTTCATGGAAGGGTGTTTCTGAGAGGAAATGCTATCAAGAAATTAAACAGGGGGATTTTCATTGAAAAATTACTTTTTAAAAATTTTACAAGAATTATAAAATGAACACAAGCAAAACACCAACACCATAGACAAAAACAAAACAAAGCAAAAACAATAAGAATGATACAGGGATTCAGAATGAAATGGTAGGAATTAACAGTGGTTGCTAGGTTACATATTTTTATCTTCATCAGAGTTGGTCAGGTTACCGAACGTAAGAATGCAAGATTAATCAAACCATTAAAGAGAACAAAAAATAAAAACAAAAAATTATAAACAATACAGAGCTTCACCAAACAAGATGATAGAAATTCAATAATGGTTTTTATGTTGCATATCGTTGTCTTCAAATTACTTGTTCAGATTACCAGATATAAGAGTGCAACATTGTTCAAACAATTAAATAAATAAAGTATGAACTGTTCCTTTCAACAAACCATTAGACATCAGCAGTACAGTTATCCCAGCTCTCCATATATATATATATATATATATATATATATATATATATATATTTCTTCCTTCTTTCATGAGAAAAGGAAAGAAAATTTTCTCGTTTGAAAACATAGCAATCAGAATTCCTCAGCAAATATCTTTCAGCTACAGCAAATACAGCAGCTATCTTTTATGTGGACTGTATGATTGTATTTTACTGCTAACAAACAGGACCTGTTCTTCATGTCTTAAACCTGTATATACTTTCTATAAAAAATATAAACACAGCCTTAGTAATATTGAAACAAAAGCAGAGTACGTAGAAGACTCAGTCTTTACTGATATCTATTCTAGATAGAATAGGTACCCATAAATAGCTCACTAGGAAGTCAGTCATATATTTCAGGATGAATTTCATAAGTGGATGGAACCTTACCAAAATGAATCATGTCAGGATTCATTTTAAGTCTTGTTATGGGTGAAAAAACTACAGTATTATATTAGCTTGTAGTAATTATTTTGCAATAACGGTATGATCTTGTCTGAGTGTGTTCTATGAGCAATTTTAAAGTGTTCATTTAATTATTCATTATTGCTGGGCTTTTAGAATGAATAAATATGAAAACTTCACATGGAAATGGTGACGTTTTTGACAGAATAACAGATTTATTGACAACCACCACACTGTGCCACTGAAGTTTTCCACAGACATTGTACTGTATATTGATATTTCCAGGCTACAAAATTTGTATGTTGTGATTTAAAAAATGCCCTATCTCTGTATTATCCCTTGAGGGAGGAGTTTTCTTCTTATTCAGTACGCAAGGTGGGGCAGCTGGCACCACAGGTGTGAATTGTCCTTAGGAAGACCGGGTTACAGTGGGCTGATGAGAATTTTTTTGGAATTAGGTGGATTTCATTCCCCAGTTGCAAAGAAATGAAGTGTGTATCCCCAAAAGGCAACAGAGATTATTTTTTGTCTAAGTTACTTCCTTTCCTTCTTCCTTGCTTTCTTCCTTCTCTCCTCTTTTGCCTCTTAATTTCCTCCCTTACTTTCTCCTTTCTTTCCTTCTTCCTTCCTTCCTTCCTTCCTTCCTTCCTTCCTTCCTTCCTTCCTTCCTTCCTTCCTTCCTTCCTCCTTCCCTCCTTCCCTCTCTCCTCATCCTTTATTTCTTCCTTTCTCAGTCTTTCCATGCTTCACCTCTTCCCCCATCCCTTCCTTTCATTTCCTTCTCCTATTCCAAGTGACCCCCCTTGTTAAAGTGCACTGTACTTTGGTGATGCTGCACCTTCGTATCACAATTTCTTTGCCCATTGATATTTAGGGTTTCCAGCATGTTTTCAGAAATATGTGACCTTACATGGAGATATCTGTAACGTTTGTTGAGGAACCATCTTTGTCCATTTGGCAGTATCTCTTCACAGAAGAACAGCACCAGCATTTGGAGCATGAAAGAGCTGCGCTTGACGTGTTTAAGGGTTTCATGCTTGCTGTGCTCATCCTTCTCCCTGGTGTCTTCAAAGTCATTCATGTCTAAGGTCACACAGAGCACATTTCACACTTGGTATATCCTGGTCTCAGTTATTCAAAGGAACCAGGAATAGTGGGTGGTTTTGCTGGTATTCAGACCAAGATTCTAAAGAACTTTGTGTATATAAATGAAATTTCATACTGACCAGCAGGTTGTGTTGTTTGCTTTGAATTCAGCTGTACATTTACTTTTCAACACGTTTTCCTTATCAGCACTCTGATATTTGAAAAGCACGAGTATTTTATCATTTAATTAGCTGTCAGAGAACATAAGTGTCCTCTGAGGAAAAGACCTATTTTCTTCATCAGTTAATGAAAATTATCTACTTTTACAAAGGTCTCTTCTTTCACTAGCTTTGAAAAATGTATAAAAATGTGCATTCCATGAGTTTTCAGTCTTTGTTAGTTTATTTTATGTCTAATTTTATATACCATAACCCAGTAATTTGGATATCTACTTTTGTATAATTTTGACCATAGCCTGTATAAACATGTGCCTATATACTGTACACATATTTATATATGTCTGCAAGTAAAATTTACAGGACGTGCTGGGTTTGATCTTGGGAAATTCTAGCATTTTTTCTCTGTTCCTGAAACAGTTGTTGACGAGTGCATGTTGTCAGTATGAATCCTTTGACTTTGTGTTGAGCCACTTCTCTGAAGGACGTTAGCAATTCCTTGAAAACAATGATCACTTCACTGTATTTTTGAACTCAGGACCTTGTGCTTGCCAGGCAGACACTCAGGCCACTGAGCTATATCCCAGGCAACTTTGCCATTCTTTGAATAAGGACTATCATTTCTCTACATGTGATTTTTTTCCCCATGAAAATCATGTGAGTTACGATAGTGGCTGCACCTCTTTGAATATCTTTAGGTGATAAAAATCTAAACACAAAAATATTAGCCCCGATTTATGTTATAATTGGAAACCACAGACATTAGCCTGATAAAATGTTTTTCACGTATTAATACTGCATCTCTCCCACCAAATTCACTGTGTTTCTCATGTGCTGTATTATATAGGTTTTATTTCATATTTTTAGTGTAATATCTTGCATAGTAACAGTGTTCTGTTTTGCAAAGAAAAAAAAGTCCCTTAAATCATCACCAAGGGAAAAATCCATTCTAATAAATATTTTATTTGTATTGCTAAAATTATAATGCCATCTTATCCCACAATTCACCAAAGAACAAGTCAATATTAATTCTACATTAGCTATAAACACTTCAAAGAAAGACCTTCAGACAGTCAAGATGCAGTGTTTTAGCAGTGAAGCTACGTAATTAGAAGGGATGAAAAGTAATGAAATTATTTCTTTCTGTCGATTTAACCATCACGGTGTGTTTGATGGTAAAGTTGTAGGGTTATTTTTCTCAGTGCAATTTCAGGTTATTTCTATGAACTCAACACCTCTATTTATTAGTAACCCCATTTCATACCCGAAGATGGCGCTGCCAGCTTTTCTTTTGATGTAACTGGACAATATAAAGCTGTCCTTGGTACCTAGAGACATCAGAATAATAATTATTGAAGCCTGAACCACTTTTTCTCTACTTTTCTCTACTTCCTCTGTCGGGGCTGAGTTTATAATTGCGATTTTCTTTTGGCCTCTTTTTTGATGGAAATTACCAGCACCGCGCCATTTTGAAAGCCCCTACAAAAAACGACACTCGATGCCTAAGTTACAAGACTCACGTCCTCAGTGTCGTCATTGTCACCTGCTCTTGGATTTATTGTTAGATGAGATGTTATTTTTTTATTAGTGTATGTTTCCAATATTTAATAGCTGCACTTAAGTTGGAAGTATATATGTATTTTTTTTCTTGATTAATTTTCATCCATCTGTCTCACATTTTTCCCACTCTCCCTCCTCCAATCCTCTTTCCTTTTCCAAAATCTGTAGACCTTGTTCCCTCCAATCTCTCCTTTGTTTTATTATTTAATTTGTTTGTACTTTGGATTCCTCATATAAGGTAATCCCTATGATATTTGCCTGTGTTTGACTCCTTCCACTGAAGGATACGGTCTGAATATCTATCCGTTTTCCCGTGATTTATATGATTTCAATGTTTTTTGTGGTGGAACAGTAGTCATATACGTCACACTTTCTTTAACCCTGAGCTGACGGATAGGTAGTCTTTTTCTACAGTTTAATTATCTGTGAGCTGTGCCTCTGTGGATACATGCATTGCGTGGAATGCATGGATCACACCAGTGTGCTACTTTTAACTGAGGGATATACTCAGAACACGTGTAGCTAGGAACAATACACTTATATGCAGCGCTCTTAATTCCGTGGATCTGGCCTCTCATTATTGCCTTGCTAGCTCACCCACTGTTGTTCTTTAATGTAAATTCCTCAAAGTAAGTCTGAAGTTCATACTGACAAGAGCTTTTCCTAATCTGCATACAAGAGACGCATGTTCTCTGTCTCTACTGGGAAAAACTTTCCACAGAATTGTTGCTCTTTCATTTCATCTTTCTTCACACAGTGTTAGCAAACTGACCCCTTACGTGATTTTCCTGGTGGAAAAGGAGAAATTCAGAGATACAGCCAGACACTGTATCTGTCCCCGGATGAACACGGCAGTTCTTCAGATCTGGGGCAGCCACGAGGAGGGATACGGCACCCCTAGATGCAGCTGTCACTCAGCTTTTCCTGCTTTCCCGCTTCCAGTGAGTAAATTTTTGTTGCTCTAGGTGTGACTGACTTTACCGATACCCAGCTAAGACTAATATATCACTGGGCTCGTAGTCTGTGGGAAATGGTCATGCCTCAGCTTCCCTCTGCCTGCACTACTGCAGACAACACATCACTCTTCCTGAAGTGTACAAGAAGCATGAGTCCTACTTATCAAATTGTGCCAGAAAGAGACGATCAACTCTTCACCTTCACAAACACAGCTGGTACAACAGGACAAAAACAGATCGTGCCTCAGAAACACATATCAGTGCCACAGTGATTGGTACCTTAAGATCCTTCCTGCCCTATGTGAACATACCTGTATTTACAGGGATTTTTATCAAATGTCAAAACACTCAGAGAATGCAGCAGTAGAGGCAAACAAAAGCTGACATTCTTGTCTGAAACCAGAGTCATCATTTTGACCCCAAAACTAGAAATGCTTGATGGTTAAATATGCAGCAATTTCACTCAAGTGGCATCAGTGCATTGTTATGGCAGTGGACACCCACGTCACGTACTTTATGTACCACATTTTAAAATTCCAGATCACTGCAGAATCCATAGATTCTGCATTTGCAAGGTTGCTGTATGCATTTATTCCATTAAACCTAATTAAGGCCAATAGAATGTTGGAAAGTGTGTTTCTCTTTTGGATAATGGAACCAATTAGATGTTGATGATAAATAAAGTCTTCATTAATCTTCTGAAGAACAATTAAACACAACAACGACAACTAGACAAAATAATTGACAAAGTAATTACAAGATAAACAAGACGTTCGTTGCTTCCAAGATTATATGTACTCTACTTCAGCAGTACACTGTTGTCCTTTCACTGATGTACTGGCACACCGGGAAAATCATAAGATTTTATTTTAGTGAAATTACACTTTATAATCACTCGGATTCCACAGAGGTGAAATCCTTGAGCAATTACTAAATTTTTAAGTTTTTTTCCAAATATGACATTTTGCCTATGGTTTAAATCGTCTACATCTTTGAAGGAGAAACGTAATTTTGCACTAAGACACATAATTCTTCCAATAATTACCTGCTTACATTAGCTATATTCATGTCAAATCTTGAAAATCAGAAAGAAAAATCAGTAGGTGAAATCAATTTTATCTTTCTAAATGGATTTGAATAATTTATTTTCATATAATATTATGTGACTGTCTTTATTTTTCCGTATATACAGCTATAAATATAGATACCTAGATATCAGAATATGAATCCATAGAAGGTTGTTAGCTTAGATTTTATTAACTCATGCAGTGACATGCAAACCTAGTCATTTTGTGAGGGGGGAAACTAAACTCTGGATTTCTTTCTGCTCATAGTTCATGTTAGAGTATAACCAAATCTTTTCTTATATTCATAACGATATCTCTTAATAGGCTTCTGCTTTATAAATTTCATAATTTCACGCTGCTGTATTTTATGTGTAAATACTTCTTTCTTGGCAAATAATCATCGCTCTTAACAGGTTCTTTTAAATTTCTATATAGTTATAGCTCATGTAAAATATCCCTCTTTCTGTAGTAAAATTATTGATAGAAATTACACCTGTGCGGTTTTATGGAATGATTTAGACATTTTTCTCCCTGATGACTTAAGTTAGCACTTTGCTTTTCATAATTCTTTCTGCCTTTAAATAATAAGAACGGTTTCTCCTAGGAAGCTTGTAGTATCAGAATTACACGCAAGTGAAATGCAGGCTTTGGGTTTTATTAGGCACTGAGAGTGGTGGTACTATGTAATAAATAATTATATTCAAAAAGTAAAATCGTCATCTTGGTGGTAAATGTGCATTTGTAAAGACAGATGTCTGTCCAATCACAAAAGAATGAAGACAAAGAGATACAACAACTAATTTTTCTTTAATGGGGAATTCTGATCTTTTACGGGCATGGTTTTCTAGGTTCTATGAATTCCTAGGAAGTCGCTGACAGCTAGGAAGTATTTTTTTTTTTTTCTTTGAAGAAGGGCCCATACACTGATTCAGAATAGGGTCTGTGGACTGAGAAACAAAACTCATTTAAATGATTCAATTTAATATGCGCCCATGGAACAGAAGTGAATCAGAGCTTTGATACACACATACAAAGCAATTAATTCTGTGCTGAGTCATGTTGTGTTCTGACATGATAGTGAATCACCTTTTACCACAAAACAGTTCCAGGATTCTGCTGAGATATTTGGTTGATTTATTCTTCATTAAAGTACTTTACTTTGAGTCAGATCCTGTGCAGTGTGATTGGTGGCTCTGAGGAATTAAAGGGTTTTAGTGCTATTTCCCATCACTGAGGCAAAACAGTGGACACTCATGACTTGCAGGAGGAGCAGTTTGTTTGCTCTTTATGTCAAGTGGAGTCAGTGCATAGGCAAATGATTCCCGACTTGGAGTGTCACGGTGGATGGAGATGGAGGAGAAAGTAGATGGTGGAAGAAGATGGCGGAAGGAGATGGCGGAAGGAGATGGTGGAGGAAGCAGATGGTGGAGGAAGGAAATGGTGGAAAAACACTCATCCCTTTGTGATCTCTGAGAAGCAAGTCACTCCAAGCCAATCCAGTGAACACGAGAAAATACAAAGACCATATTCCATCCTTTGTCCACTGAATACCTAAACATGATTCCTTTAAAGCACCCTTAATTTCCTAATAAATAAAACAAGTTACCACTTCTGCCAAGTGTATTGGTACTATGATGTGTACAATAGTTAGAACACAGTGATCCCCCTTCCCAGGTACCCAAGGATACAATACTTTTCAAAAATCAAAGTCTTGTATCTTCTGACGTGCAGAACAAGCCTTAACTGTGAATCTCTGTACAAATCAGGAACAAGTTACACAATCCCAGGGTAGAATGCCATGGTGTGAACAGTCCCGTTCCAGGAAGAAGGGGTCTTGGGGTGGAAAAGTGTTAACCCAGAGCAAGTCCAACATCCAGCGGATTAAACATTAAGCCCTGATGCTTCACCCCCAGTGTTCAGGGTTCACAGTGGAGAAATCTGTGTTGCAGAGTCCTTAGATGGTCCCAATTCTGGTGCACATTTTCTATATTACTCACTTGTCTGTCTTTGGTGCCCAATATCTGATAACAAAAACTTAAAGAAAGGTTTAGTTTGGCTCACATTTCCCAGGGGTGCTGTGCTGGGTCAGCTGGAGCCACAGTGCAAACAGTGTGATGGGCAGGCATGGAGGAAAAAGTTGCTTAGTTCACTATGGCTGTGTAGAAGAGCAGGAGAATAGAGCTAAGGAAGAGGCCAGGAAGCAGTTACAGGCCCCAACGGAACAACTCTGAGACCCATCTTGATATAAACAGAAGTGCGCTTTGCTAATTTCCAAGACAGCTCTTCAGACAATCAGCTTGACACAAGGATACTTATCCACCAAAGAAAAGCATTCACTCTTTTTTTTTTTTTTTTTTTGGCGGTACTGGGGATCGAACTCAGGACCCTGCGCTTGCTAGGCAGGCGCTTTTTCCACTGAGCTATATCCCCAGCCCTCACTCTTGATTTGTTGTGGATATTGGTTATTGTTACTACTAGAGGGGGCTTTACCTACTGCAGCACCCAGCTTTTCATGATCCCTTCTCCCGCAGTTCAGTGCTGCTTGTCTTTTCCCGATCGCATTTACCTCCTTCACAGTGTTACAATGTTTTGTACAAACGTCCACCTGTGACGTTCGAGGTGGCTGTCTCAGGACCTTGGCTATCTCTGCCTCTATTTCTCGGTCCACTCCTGGTTTGAGTTCTGTCTCTTCATCTTAAGAATCTTCTGATGTTACCAGGGTAACCACAAGTGACGTAATCTATTATGACGCCCTGCAAGCCATGGGTCAGGTGCGAGGGAAAGTCTGGCTTATCACACTCCTGAAGGCTGGACAGAGGAAAGATTTCAGTATTTCTCTATCTGCATACTCACACTGCTCTGCTGCTCTATTTGGTTTTATTGTTCATTCATTTGTTTTATGAAGCTTTGTTATGGGAAATATTCTTTGAACTGATTAGTATTGTTAACTTAAGAACTGTGTCCATTATCTGAGAGGATTCACGGCAGAAGTCAAAACGTACTGTCTGGCAAGCACAAGGTCCTGAGTTCAAGTCCCAGTACCAAACACACACACATACATACACAAAACAAAACAAAACAAAAACTTAACTAGAACAGAAGTTAAAAAGTGATCATGAAATATCCATACAAAGGGTGAGAGGACAGGTCTTACTGTCAGGATCAGATTCAATTAAAATGGTCTGGCATCTCTTACATGTACACTTCAATTCTATAAAAAAGCTCAGGTTAAATTTTAAGAGTTTAATCTGGGCATTGGTGGCTCATGCCTGTAGTCCCAGTACTTGGGAGGCTGAGGCAGGAGGATCGTTGAGGGCTCAAGACCATCCTGGGCTACAAGGTGAGCTCAAGGCCCACCTGAACTGGATAGTGAGGCCCTGCCCCAAAATGATAAAAAACAGTATTAATGGTTTAATACTGAAATATTGGCATCACGAAGCCATTGTTATCTACGTGAAATTACTAAAACAATTTACTCTTTTCCCATTTATTCTCCATTAAATTTGACAATCAGTGTCATTAGTAGTGTGACTTGATCAGGTATTGATTTCAAGATTTTATTAATGCTATCATAGCCAAGATCACAACACAGTGAAATTTTAAAAAAATACAAGTTTGCTAACATCTGGGTAATTACATATTTTTCCGAATTTTGTAGAGATTTCATGCAGGAATATTTTACAGTAGTGAATATTTTTCTTGAGTTTAGATGGGACAAAGTGCACAGAAACAAGATTAGCGAGTCTATCATGTGTTGATTACTCCTTAGGTTCTTCAGCTAGCTGCACATTGAAAGATGAAGAATTCCAGGAACTATTACATGACAGTGACAGCGAACATGCCCTGCATGGAAGCCCCAGAGGTATGAGAGTAACGAATGTAAGCAATGAAAATCCTGAACAAGAAACAATGTATGAAGCCACTCCACCAGGGTTTGCACATGTACTGCAGACCAGAGGTGGCTGAAGCAACCTGCATATTCGTGTAAGCGTTTACTTGATAGAGGACCTCTGTCAAATCAGAATGCAGTGTCTGTCCTGAGTGAAGACTGCTTTAGGCAATGTGGATCAAATTTTAGAAGTAAATATTTCTTGTACAAGAGAGGAGAGCAAGAAATATGACTGCAGGATTGTGGATAGCATGGAAAGATGTGTGTGTGTGTGTGTGTGTGTGTGTGTGTTTGTGTCTGGGAGACAGAGAGAGAAAGAGAGAGAGACTCAGAGACAGAAAGTGAAGGAAAGAAAGAGAGAGACAGGGAGAGACATTGAAGGACAGAGACAGAGACAGAGAGAGACAGAGATAGAGAGGGACAGGCAGAAAGAGACACACAGACAGAGAGGGAGACATAGAGGGACAGAGACAGACAGAGAGAAAAGGACAGAGAGACACAGAGGGAGAGAGAGAGAGAGACAGAGAGAGAGAGAAAAAGAGGGAGACGCAAACAGACAGGTAAAAGCATTTTTAATGATACAGGGCAATAATGAATACATTCTTTTAGTGACTAAAGATTAGAAATAAAAGACAACCAATTCCTGGCTGGGTTGCAAAACCAGCTTATCTGTAAAAGTATTTAATGTAAAGATGGGGGGCAATGAGAGAATTGTTCAGGGCTGGGGATATAGCTCAGTGGAATAAGCGCCTGCCTAGCAAGCGCAGGGTCCTGAGTTCGATCCCCAGTACTGCAAAAAAAAAAAAAAAAAAAAGAGAGAATTGTTCAGAAACCGTCCATTTAATTTTTTTAAAAAATAGTGAAGAAAAGAACGAAAGCAGAATACAAACAACACAAAGCAAGGACATTATAAATGATACAGGGTTTCAAACCAAGTAATCGGGATTAACAGTGTTTGTTGTATTTCATGGTGTTATCTTCAGTGAAGTTGTTCAGAGTACCAGAAGTAAGAATAGAAGATTGATCAAACCATTAAAGGGAAAAGAAAATAATAATGTAAAAACTTACAGACAATACAGAGTTTCACTAGACAGGATGACAGGAACTCACCAGTGGTTGTTATATTGCATATTGTTGTCTTTATATAAGTTGCTCAGATTACCAGATATAAGCATGCAAATTTGGTCGCAATATATAAAAATATTTCAGCATTAACTGTTCCTTCCAATAAACCACCCTATGGCAGCAATACAGTCATCCCAGCTATCCTTCTGTACAAATTAGTTTTTAAAGAGAAGCCAGAGATGTCTGGGAATTGTGCTTGGTGTGTGCTTCTGGAGTAGTGGCTCAAAGAGGAAACATTCTGAAATGTTTACTAAGGGATGAAGGAAGGAAAGGCACAGACATTAGTTCAGTTGAAAAGCAACAGATAACCATAGGGAGCGCTAAAATGTAGAAGGAGGAAAGAGACATTGAGTATAACCTCATGTGTGGGGTTCATTAGACAGATGATCTGCGAGGTCAGGGCTGGAGGTCCAGCTAGCTGTTGTTATCAGAGAGTTCATGATGGTACCAGCGATAGAAAAACACAAGCACAAATGCCTTGAATACCATGTAACTTTTCAGCCACTTATATTGAAATTTAATCTGCGTTTTGTCCTCTTCAACGCATGGAAACATCAATTCTTAGTATCTTCAGGTGCTGCTTTTGGGAAAGCAATCAAATTAGTTGAATTTATTCAGATGGAGCAGAGATGATGGAACTTTACTCTTTTAAGGGGATGAGGGAAAGGAGAAGAAAGAAAGAAGGAAGGGAAAAATATGTATGTATACAAAAGGAACAGCTGGGATAACTGTACTGCTGATGGCTCATGGTTTATTGAAAGTAACAGTTAATGTCTGTTGTTTTTTTCTTGTTGACCAATTTTGCATGTTTATGTCTGGTAATCTGAACAACTAATTTGAAGACAACAATATGCAATATAGCAGCTATTGGTAAATTCCTACCATCTTGTCCAGTGAAAATCTGTATCGTTTCTAAAGATTTTTTTTAAATTTGATTCTCTTCAACGGTTTGATCAGTCTTCCATTCTTACATCTGGTACTCTGAGCAACTTTGTTGATGATAACAATGTGTAATACAACAGCCACTGGTAATTCCTATCCTTTTGTTCTGAAACCCTGTATCACTTTTATTGTGTTTTCTTTGTTTTGTTTTTGTCTATGTTGTTGCTATTTTGCTATTGTTCTTCTTTGGTTATATTTTTTAAATAAAAAAATTTAAAACTTTAAAAATGAAAGAAGGAGATTGAAAAGACACACACACACACATACACACACACACACACACACACACACACACACAGATACAATCTTTGCCACTGGGCACATAATGGCTTGTGTCTTATTATGATCCTCAGGTCATAATAATCATCCCTACATTCCAGAGTCTGGAACATAGGCCATGGGAAATATTTAAGACGTCAACTCCTATCTTTAGTTCTTGCTCACTGTCTTGCATTGTGTGATCAGTGCAGAGACTCATAACTGAAGTTAAAGACAACACCTGTGTAGCAGCAACAGTTATGAATCAGTCATAAATTGTAGAAACCCACCCCATGACTGCATGAGGCTTTCGGAGGACATCCAGACACAAACCAGAACAACTGGCTTATCAGAAGCCTGCAATATCCAGTCTTCTTGGGGCCAAACTTCATGGAAAACTTGGTTGAAAGATTCTGCTAAACCATAATTCCTCTGGACTTCAGAACTTGCCTGTTGGTAACCGTTCCGCACAAGCAAATGAGTATGTCTGACTGTGGTTTGTCTTCTGGGTGATTTTCAAGTTGTAAACATAAGTGGAATCAGGACATGTGTAAAGGAGGGAAAAGAGACAGGCAAACTCCAGAGTCCGTGGTGGAGGGGTTTTACATCAGGTTGGCAAAACCCAAGGTGAAACAACACACAGAGTAAAGGCTACTGGGCAGCAATGTTTCTTACGTTGGGTGTGTGCAGGGAGAGAAGAAAGTGGTAGCTATGTGAGACACAGTTCGGGACGTCTGTCAACACAACTGATGCATTGGAAAAGGAAGCCAGCATTTTGCCTTTGAAGAATTTAAACTCTAGGAAAACATGTCCTTCTGCCAAGTGGTATAAGTACACATCATTTATTCAGAGCTCTTTTGTTGTGCTAAGAAAGGAAAAAAGAAAAAAAAAAACCAGGAGTGAGAAAATGATGCCAGGAAGTCCATACTGAAAAGGAAGAAAAGAAAATCATCACATTAAGAGATTTGAAACTACTTTAGGAAGCGTCATGAATTCAGAAATAGAATCCGTGCTTACATTGGTTTTAAATTTCCACTGAAAATGAGCAATGAACAATACTCTTTAAAATAAAACACATACCTGTACTCACCCACATATTTGTGTGTATGTTTGCACTTATTTTATTGATGATATTTGGTAATAAATGCATAAAGAGAAAGAAGAGATATTTAATTAATTCCTTACAACTTCCATAGTCCAGTGGCATACCCTGTTTTTCTTAAATCAAAAATCTTGGTGACTCAGTCCTGGAGTTAATGTCCATTGAACTAATCTGTCTCTATATTAGTACATCAGGGATAACACAGGCAATCCCTCAGCCTGAGCAGCTTACACACAGAAGTCCTGGAGACTAAGGTCCACTGCACTGATCTCTTGCTATGTTAGTCCATCATGGCCGCCTTATGCAATCCCTCAGCTGACTTTTGCTGACACACAGCAGACCTTGGTTTCCTAGTCCTGGAGGTACTGCGCTAGTCTCTCCCTATCTTAGTCCATTGGAGCCACCATATGCAATCCCACAGCCCAGGCGCTGACACACAGAAGAGCTCGGTGGCCCAATCCTGGAGGTTGAGGTCCACTGTGCTGGTCTCTCCCTATCTTAGACCATTGGGGCCGCCATATGCAATCTCAAAGCCCAGGCATTGACACAGAGTAGACCTTGGTGGCCCAGTCCTGGAGGCTGAGGTCCACTGCGCTGGTCTCTCCCTATCTTAGTCCACTGGGGCCGCCATATGCAATCCCACAGCCCAGGCACTGATGCATAGCAGAGCTCGGTGGCCCAGTCCTGGAGGCTGAGGTCCACTGCGCTGGTCTCTCCCTATCTTAGACCATTGATGCCGCCATATGCAATCCCACAGCCTAGGTAGATGACACAGAACAGACCCTGGTGACCCAGTCCTGGAGGCTGAAGTCCAAGTCTAAGCGTGGTAGAGCCCATGTCTGGTGAAGCCACTTCCTGGGTCACAGACGGCACCTTCTTACTGTAACCTCACATGGTGGAGGGGGCGTGGAGCTTCTTGGATCTCTGTGATGAGGTCACAAATCCCACTCATGATGCTCGACCTTCAACACTTCACTAGGTCCCTAAAGTTCCACTATTTATCTCTGTCTGTTGGAAGCGAAAATTCAACATTAGAATTGGGGGTTAGGCACAGCCATTTAGACCCTATTACAAATGGAAAAGAAATGCATGGAGTTATGTAATGAACTTAGCATTTCTTGGCTGATAGAGCTACATAAAAGTAAGGCTCAAGCATATACTCGAATATGCATTCCTTTGCATTTTTTAAAAATGTAAATGTGTTTCCAAGCAAAATAAGATTTTAAAGTATGTTTTATAGAGAGGTACAAACTTGATCGTGTTTCATGTTCGCAATATGTGTCCCGTCTTTGGCTGTTTGATCAGTATTATATTCTTACACCCGCTGGACTGAGCAACTTTGCTAAAGTTAAGAGGGTGTACTGGAGCAAGCGTCGTTAATTCCTGTCGTTTTCTTGGGAGGTCACGTGTCGGTTTTGTTCTTTCTGTGTTGTTTTGTTTTTGTCTTCATTGTTGTTGTTTGGTTAGGCTTTCTCTCTTCAAAATAAAAACCTGTTATAGTAAGAAGACTGCATTTTCAAAGATAACAATTTCAGGAATTCTTAAAATTTAGATTTATGAACTATATCCCCAATTGGTCAGATTGCTACATTTTCTTATTAATATATATTTTATAACTTAGCAATTATTTACTAAATTCAAGAGCGAGCTATGCAAAGAAATTCACCATACTAATTCGTTAACACAGAACACTACAACTACTACAGATTTTGCAAAGAAATTGTTGTTAGCAGCTCCTCTGTATAAGGAGTTCTGAATTCTACTAATTGTACTCCGTTTAACATATATACCTAATCTACAAAAGGATTTGTGTTCATTGCTGAGAAATTAATCAATTAATTAATATTTGTTGCATATATTTGGGGAAAATTAATTTTGCTCCTTGTTTATAGAATATGTGTAACTGAAGTTAACATTATGGAGAGAAACAATAATAAGTATAAAATGTCCTGGATTGTCACAACATAAAAATTTGTGAATAAAGAAGCAAGAAGTAACTAGGTAGAGTGAAGAGTTTTATCTCTATATAATTAATAAGCTTGATCACTACCATTTTTTTCTCAATGCTTATGTACATTAAATCTTTGAGGGAAATATTTGCTATGCTTCTTTTTTCTTTTGGTCAATTTTATCTTCATAAGGGTGATTATAAACCAAAAAATGAGGAATCTTAGGTACTTCCCAGGAATCTTCTTGGAATTAACATATCATTGGAGATGCTTTCAACAATGACCCTTTGGTCAGGGATATAGCCCAGTGGCACAAGTGCCTGCCTGGCAAGTTCAAGGTCCTGAGTTCTATTCCCAGTACCAAATAAGTAAATAAAGAAAAAGACTCTTCCTGTTTTGGTCACGATCCAGTGGTCAACATAGAATTTTATTATGTTTAATAAAATAGTCCCTCAAGGTCCACAAATGAGTTTCTTTTTTATAAAAGGTGATAAAAATGCATTTAAAAATTACATAGTGTAAACTGGCTTGGATGGTTCAGACTTTTAGATATAGTCTTCGCACAGACAAGAGAAAAATGCTATAGAAAGACCAAACTCTGAACAATTGGATTAATTAAAACTATATTCTGAGAATGCACTGCCCACAGTAATGATTTTAGCTTGTTTTGCCATTAATATATTGCATGTTGATAATTTATTTGTGAATTATGAGAATTGTGTTTTTGTTTTATCTGGGTTTCTAGTGTTTTTATTATTACCCTCTGTTTCGATGTGGCATACTGCCTCATGCTCTGCCTTGGGTGTCATACACCTCATATTTGTGTTGATTGGTTTTCTGCATGGATTTCTGAAATTACGTTCTCTCTGCATGGACAATTTCTTCTTTATCAGCTCGTGTTTGTAGCACATGAAGCTGACATTTACCTTACTTCATTCATTTGACTTCCTGTCCCCTCCCCAAACGCTCCCTCCCTCCCTCCCTCCCTCCCTTCCTTCCCCATTTCACTTCCCTTTTTCCATTTTGATTCTAATGTGCCATTTACTCTCACATTTTAACATAGGTTCCAAGGATGGTTTCTGTCTTTCTACTCATATCCTTGCTGATGTCACCTACTGTGAAAATATACTTAGCTCGTTTCAAAAGAGGGCACTGTTTCTTTGTCAAAAAAGTGTGCTCTAAAATTGTTATGTCTATAGGGAAGAAAAGTACCACAGGCCTTTTGCATTTTACACAAGGTCAACTGTGTAAATCCATAGGAGGTTTCCCTGGAGGAAGGTTCTGTATTATTCAAAAAGACATTACTGTCTAGGTGAGCTGTCTCTTCTCTACTGGTGAGCCCTGCAGGCAGCCTGACGGCCCCGGGAATATGCCTTCATCACCGGATAATCGCTCCTGATAAAATCACTGCCTAAAAGAGCAATAAACTGGAGATGCAATTCAGCTAAATATGGTTTAGCTCCACCAGGCCCCACATTCAATACCTAGCACCTTCTTTCTCTACATACACATACAGACACAGTGCCAAGCATTCTGATCATGGGCATTAAATTATTACCATTGTTTATTTTGTCTTGGCCTACTTTGTTGAAAATTTGTAATTGTTCCACCATTTTCAGTCCTACAAATTGCTAACTAGTTCTTGGCAGACCACGTATACTTTTGTTTTAATACATTATTTTCCTACCAGTAAAAGAGTACATGCTTATATCTGGCAATCTGAAAAACAAATTTGAAGACAACAACATGCACTATAACAACCATTGGTGAATTCCTACCATCTTGGTTAGTGAAGTTCTGCATTTTTAATTTTTTGATTACACTTTCAGTTCTCTTTAATGGTTTGATCGATCTTGCATTCTTACATCTGGTAATCTTGCAGCTTTGTTGAAGATAAAAATATGTAATATAGCAAGCACTGTCAATTCCTGTCAGTTTGTCTTGGAATGCTGTATCATTTTTATTGCTTGTTTTGTTTTGTCTATGTTGTTGTTATTCTGTTTATTTTTATTATTCTCTTTAAAATAAAAAAAATGTATAAGTTTAGGATGTTGATGGGGAAAGTATTTGCTATTCTAAGGAAGGTTTTCATCTTATAAGAAGTAATTTTGGAGCTACTTATTTGAAATGACACTTCTCTTGTTATGACTGCATCATGAGGTTCATGATTTCCTCTTGAATTATTTAAGTGTTTTTCTTTCTGTGTTGAATGGCGACCTTACTTGAAATAGAAAACATGTATCTGTGTAATAGACGTGGGTGTGTTATGTTCATGATTTTGAACAGAGACGTTTTCATGGTTTGTTAATTATGACCACAAGGCAGGATAATTGGGTTATATTTAGCATGTTTTAATTAATTTTCTTACTGTGTATTTTAAAAGTAGTTCCATATTGTATTTCATGAGAATTTTTCTGTTCTGATAGGCATTTTGATTTTGTGTGTTAATGTTGGAATACATTCTTTACTTACATAGAAATAGATTATACAATCCATTATAATGATCAGAATTCACACAGTACCTCTTGAAGTGCTACGCATTATCACATACACAGCTATTTCAGAATTGTACACAGGAATGTATGTCAGTTTATTCATACAAGTGAAATCAATTTTCATTGGAGGAAGAGCTTTAGCAAAAAGCTAGAAATACTTTACCTCAACCTCAGGCCACACACATACACACATACTTGATAAAAAGAGTTCTAAACAAAGAAATAAAACAGATATTCTCTTGAATATTTTTTTTCATGAGTATCACTTGGTGATTAACATAGAAATTCAGTCTTGAAAATTGAAATTATTCTCCTTTTATTTTTGTATTTTGGTCCATATTGATTTGAAAATAATTATATCAAGTTCATGGGAAATAATTTAAAAGTTCACATAAATTTTACTGTTTTGTGTTGTTCTGCTTTTGTTCTTTTTATTGTTCCATTGTTATTGTTTATTTTTTCCTCTTTAAAATAAGAGTTCCCCTCCCATTTACACAGGAGCACATTGTACCATATGCAACACACGTGAAATCACATTGTCAAATCATATGGCAATCGAACATGTATGTACGCACACATACATATGTGAGCATGTATATGTGTGCGTATGTGTCAGTTCTCAACAGTGTTTATTTCTGTCTCTGCAGAAGTCACACATAGAGTTGCAGTTACTCAAGGCAGATAACGATTTTGGCTTGTTTATTAACATTTGTATTACTGCCATTTGGACTTGGTTCCAGTTTACTGCTTCTTCACTAAATTCGTGTTTTGGGGCAAAGTGTGGCTTGGAATATTAATGAAGCGACTTCATCTTTAAAGAAGAAAATATCTAGTATTTTTCTGGTCTGAAAATGTGGGATGAGAGGAAACATTACCTCTGGCCAGAAAATGTCAAAGACAACAGGTATTACCTTTGCACAGAAGGCTTGGACTCCTCACCTGAAGTAATAGACATTTTAATCTTTCCTTTATTATTCTTCATCATCAGGAGCACTTCAGAATTTTGATAGAAATCTAACTACTGAATTTTAGGTGTGCATCTTGTTTAAGTGTTTTCTTGACCACTTTTGCACTCTTGAATCTGATAATCAGAGTAACTGGTGTGAAAACAATATGTAGTATAAGAACCATTGTTGAATTATTACAGTCTTACATGGTGAATGTCTACATCATTTTCAGTGTTTTTTTTGTTTGTTTGTTTGTTCATTCTATTATTTTTACTTGTTACTGTCTTTGATTTTTCTGATGAAGCTTACATTCTTATGTCTAGCAGACTGAGCAACTTTGTTAAAGATAAAAGTACATAATGTAGAAACCATTGTTAATTCCTACCATTTTGTTTTGAGGTCATGTATCATTTTTGTGGGTTTTTGTGTTGTTTTGATGTTGTCTTCATTGTTGTTTTGTCAGTTTTTAAGTTTTTAAAATAGGAAAAAATAAAGGCCATGAGTGTATGTCACTGTGATGGCTTTCTGGAGAGAACTACACCAATCCAATCCTCCCCACTCTCCCTCATTCTCATCAAAGATGACGTTCCAAGTATTGCAAACATACCTCCATCTCCCAAGTCCTGTCTTAAATAAACTGACTTTCTCCATTGTTGCAATGGATTTGGGGTGGTTCCAACACGAATACCCACCCAGTTCAGGCGAGAAATGAACTTGGACTAAGTCAAGATTCTCATTATATGAGTGATTGTGCTCATTATAATTCCATACAGGGATTCTACTCTGCTAGTTTTAGTGAAAACTGTGAAGGGTCTTGGGGATCTTGCCAGGCTCTGGTGCTTGCTATTTTCAAGCTCTTTACGCCAACCCTATACCCTCAGCCTCTCATTTGTCTATTCAGATACATTGCTCAGCTATCACCGTGGCACTCTGGCTACTTTGTAGAGTACTGTGCATTTAAATTTCATGTGGCAATGAGATGGAATTTAAAGACAGGGTTCTGGGAGGATAGATTTACCCAAGTTTGGGACTATGAAGACCCCCATAGCTTTATAACAAGAGGTTAGGATGCTAGGTATCTGTGCTTCTTCATCGTGATTATTAACTTGACTAAATTAATAGTCTCCTGCAAAGTTGATTCAGTTGCGTTGGCACTGCATTCGTTCGCAGGTTAACCCACTGAAGAGTTTATAGCTCAGTGATCTACTAGGGGCTCAAAGTTATCTAGAAGAAGTAGGTTACAGAGGCTTGGCCTTGAGGAATGTGTGTGCTGCCAGCTCCTTTTCCTGGAGGTTCATTCCTTATGCTGTTTCCTGGCTCCCATGGAAGGAAGAGTTTTGATCCACTATGTCCTTCTGCCAGGATGCTCTTGCCTTGGAGCAGCAAGCCATGGACTGAACCTTCTGAAACTGTGTACAACTAAAACCACCGTTTCTTTACACTGTGTATTACAGGTGTTTTGCCCTAACAGTTGAAAGCAACTCATCTTTCCAAACCTCTGCAAAATTTAAATCTCCTTATTCTGTGTTTAAAATTGGAACATGCAAAGGGAAGGAGAATTAATGTACTATGCAGCATTAGTGTATTTATCCATGACTGTTCAGCTTGTGTCGTGTGACCTTATGAGATTCAAATAAGGGACTCTTATGGTTGATACATTGTGTCAACTTGGGGAGTCTAGAGATTTGGCTGAGTGATTCACCAATAAGCCAGTGTCCTTACTTTGTACACATCCTGAGCCTGTGGAAGAGGAAGCCATGGAGACTGTGTGAGAGCTACAGGCCCCCTGGGTGGGGGTAGCCTGTTTTACAATGTAAGGGAAGAAAAGAGGCTGCTTGCAGCCATTCCTCCCTTTTGCTGTGGTTGTTCTGCTGTGCTCTGCTGCCCTGAACAGTTTGCCCTCTGCCATGTGCCACTCTGCCTCTGAAGCAGCCAAGTATGGACCGAAATCTCCACAAACTGTAAGCTAAATAAACCTTTCCTTTCCTCATTTTCGGTGTTGGGTATTTTGTCTCAGCAACAAGAAAAAAGTAACCAAGACAGGGACAAACAAAAACCTCCAAAATTCTCAAAGTATACTTCACACCCACTTTGAAACCCCTCTACTCCCTGCACCTCTGTTTTCCTTTGGGTGCAAAATATCCTAATTGTAGAACAATTATGGACTATGCATGGCAAATATGGATTTTGTATCTGTGAAACTTCACCTGTTCCCAACTTAGGATGGCAGCGTTTAGGATTTTTCAACTTTGCTCAAGATAGCATATGTGATACATTTCACAACAGGTCCATAGCTTTATCATAGAATAAGCCTTGGGTGAGATTACCTTGCCTGAACTGGGGTTAATGCAAATGTTCTAAAAACACTTAAAATAATATCTGGTGGGCAACTGTTGTTAAATTTGGTCTTAACTCACAAAGGTTTTAATTTGTGAGGGCTTTATTGCAATGTAAGCCCATTTTAATTCAAGGTGCATCTGTGCTGGAATGTGAAATATTCAAGATATTGATGTTGGTTAATTTTAAGTCCCTTCATCTCCCTCAGTCCTTACACGTACTAGAATGATGAGTCATACATGTTGAATGAACATTCAATTTGCCAGATATCCATGATACAGTATAAACTGCCAGCTCAGCCATAGCACTAAAGAGAATAGAGCATGCTAATTGAAGTCCTTCATATTATTTTCAAAGCATTTAAAAATGTTATCACCTTAAAAAAGGAAAGGAAGGGCTGGGCATAGTGGTGTTTGGTTTAGATACGAGACACTTGAGAGCCTGAGGCAGGGGGGTCAAATGCTTCAGTTCAAACTGGGAAACATGGAGATGGGTCTCAAAAATTATTAAACAGAAAGTGGGGGGTAAGGTCCTCCTGTGTGTGCTCCTCAGTATCACAGTCAATAGATCCATCCATCCATCAATTAAATAAAGGCAGGAAAGGCAGAGAAGCACAAGAGACTTAAATAAGAATACTAATAGTGTGGCAGGTCCGGTTTTGGTGATTTCCTTCTTGTGATTATTTTCAAACTGCTTCATTCTACCGCATCTGCTCACTCCCTCACCAAAGACAAAGGGAAGCAATTTTCCAATTCCCTTGGAACCTCGGGCTTTGTTATTTTCTTTCAGAAGTGGGCCACACCTTCTTTTCAGAGAGCAAGTTCGTGTGACAAGTTATATCCGATGCTTTATCAACTTCATTTATTTTCCAAAGTTAGCCTCACCTTTTAATTTTAAAGTAGATCCAGCTTTTCCTCTGCGGCAGGCATGGTGTAAATAGAATATTTTTCTTTCGATTTGGCTTCGGGAATAATTCTGAGTGAGCGCATTTCTCAGGGACGCGAGGTAAAATAGACATTGACAGTTGGAATCAATAGCTAATTACCAACAGGCATTAGAGAGATTTGACGGTGGTGGTGGGGGGGGGAACGTCCTCAGCCTGTGTTCCGTGGAAACGGCAAGGGTACCTTCCGTTTCACCTTCAGCATCCATTTTTGCCCATCCCTGACACGATGCCCTTTAGTTATACAGAAATATTCCTCCACGTACATGTGTTAGTAGTTTCCCGGCCAGTCAGCAACCTGAAAATGACCACTTCACATGTTTGCATGAAGATTTAATACTAGTGGTCGCTCCCCATGGCAGGGTTAACTTGTGCAAAGCAATGGAAAAAAAAATAGGAATGAACCATGAGAAGGGGGTACAGGATTGAAAATGTTGCCGTGTCTGGCCTTTCATGTGAGTGTTTTGACATAAGATAAATCATCGTAATGGTTGCAATGGTTTTTTGTGAAAATGTTTTTTCTTGTCGCATTTCTGGAAGAGAAATGATGTGATTCTGTTTGTATGAAATTAAGCGAATTCCAAAAAATTGTTTTGCTAAAGAGCAGGATCAGATGTTGTTGTGGTGTGAATTTTCAGATGTGAACAGCGTTTATACATCTCTTTGGTCCTTCAATCTATGATAATAATGATAAAAATTGGATGGGAAAACCTGTCTTTGTTGAAAGAACACAGTTCACAGTTTTGATTCATAACAGAAGAGCAAAAGAAAAAGAAATCCCGATCAAGCGCACGCATACACCTGCACTCTTTTGAGGACAGAGAACACATGACCTCTTTCATTTCCCTAGAAATTAAATACGTGACGCTTAGAATGCATCGCCACGAAAAGCTGCAGGAAACAATCTGGGAGTGTGCGTTATCACCGTTCCCCTAATCTTTGCCAAATCACAGCATAGATATTTTTCCTGCTGCCTTACATTACCGTGCAGGGACTTGGCAAAAGAGGGAACGGTTTTATGACTCACCCAGCGATAGGATTAACCTTGAAAACATAAGGTGGTACCTCACGCTAGATGTTGAGATGTCACTCTGAATGCTTCTGTCAGAAGAAGCCATGGACCTTGGATGGAAGGGCATGGAATCGGAGAACCTCTTCCAAGGCAATTCTTGGTCTTAGAGCCATTCCCCTTTATTGTTACAGAAATATTACAGTACTGGTGGTTCCTTACATTTTAAATTCTAATTAGAAAACTTTTTAAACAATACTGAGCTTGTAGATGGACTGCTTAGTATGTAGGGAAATATACATTAAGACCATCCCGGTGTTCTGGGTTCCAGCTCTCTGCGGAGCAGGTGATGATGTAGATCTACTGAAAGATGGTAGACTACAGAAAGATGGGAGATACCCATGGACTTTTAAAGAAATACAGAGGAATGCGAATATTATATGGTACCTCATGATTCTCTCTCCCTATTCTTACATTTCCCTTCCTCTCTTTCTCTTCCTCTTCCCTTTTTCCTCCTTCATTCCCTCCTTTCCTTCCTTCCTTCCTTCCTTCCTTCCTTCCTTCCTTCCTTCCTTCCTTCTTAGTTTCCTTCCTTCCTTCCTTCCTGTTCTTCCTCCAACAACTTTTCTCTTGTTCTCCTCTTCTCTCCTCCCTCTCTTTCCTTCCTTCTTCCCTCACTTCCTCCTTTCTATGTTTTTTTTTCCTTATTTCTTTCTTCTGCTCCTTTGCATTGAACTCACTTATCTTTTAAGGTTTCTTATTATCTGGTTTTTATTATTTTTATTTTAAAAACAAAAGACTATAAAAAAGATACAGAGCTTCAAGCCACCATGACATTTTTTCTTTACTTTCTGTGTTTTTTAAGCAGGGTGTCACTAAGTTCCCATGTTGCTAAGATCAGGCTTGAACATTCAGCTCTCCACTCTGTCCACCTCTGAAAGTGCTGGGAATCAGAGTGTGCCTCGAGGACTGGCTTACTTTCATACTTTTAACCTATCGAGTATGAGAGGTTTGCAGAGATTTGTCTCTGTTTGGTAATCTAAGGCAGAACTGATTTTGTCTTTGCGTTAGCACCAGGTGTTAAGGGGAAGATATGTGCTCACTGTCAGATTCCCCAGGACACAGGGATTGCAGCACAGCTGCAGAGACAAACTCTGGAGGTGATCGGGTGCAGCAAACCTGGAGAGAGAGACGCTAAGACACTAGTGGGAGATTTCAGGAAATTGTGGGAGGGAGCAAGCAGATGCAAGCTGCACTCTTGCAGGAGTCTGACCAAGACAGACCGCCAGGCATGATGGAGAGAACGGGAGCTGATCAATTAGAATCCGCCAGCACCCCCGGGACTGCACAGATCTGCTCCCGCCCAAAGATGCGGTCAGCTCTACCCTTCAGGATTTTCTACCAGGACTTGGCACCCTCACTGGCTTCACTGGTGTTCTGCATTCCCAGCACACGTGCTGGCTTTGGCATGCACATCTTTCTGTGAATTTGCAAATCATTTTGGAGGAGCTGAAGAATCATCTGCAGTAAAATCTAGTTTGATTCCCAGAATTGGGAAAAAGATGATTTTTGCGTTGACCTCAAGATGAATCATCTTAGGCTTTTCACTGATGGTCTATCTTCCTGCTGCAGCTGGGTTTTCACTCTGACATTTGTGTCATTTTGTGTTATTGCCACGAAGTACATTACATCGCCATGAACTATTACAGGGTTTCTACAAATACTCTGCTGCTGAATGGAGTTAGTCATCATGGATGATACACTGAACTGAATATTTTCTCTAAGGCCCTGACCAGGTTTTCTTCAAGTTAAAGTCAAATTAATGGAAAATGCAAGTTACTATATTGTAAGGGTTTTTGGCATCTATTCCTTCTATGCTTAGATGTTTAGATTAAGTAATGTAAGTCTAAGCTTATGATTGCACGATTTGAAATTATAAGTGAATGTTGCATGATCTTCCCCGTTAAATCTCCCTTGCCCCGTTTTATGGTCTGTGTCTGGGTGTCCCTCTGAAGCCTCATGCAGTCATGCTGGGGGCTTTTAGAGTCTATGATTGATCCCTGATCAAATGCTTGCATTATGGATGTGAGTGCTACACCCGCCCTGAGGCTGACAGTTTTGCATATGTAAGGGGGAGAAACAGGCTGCTTGCCGCCATTCCTCTCTTTTGCTCTTGTTGCTCACTGTGTCCCACCACCATGAACAGTTGCCCTCTGCCATGTGCCACTCTGCCTTGGAACCAGTGAAGTACAGACTGGAACCTCACAAACAGTGACCTAAATAAACCTTTCCTTCCTTAATTCTGGGCATCGGGTATTTTGTCTTAGCAATGAGAGGAAAAATAACCAAGACAACCCCTCTGTCTGCCTGTATCTGTCTGTCTCTCTCTAAGATGTTCAATGCTGTTTTGTTAGCCTTGCCTGTGAAATGTAATGACCCAGAAAATTGAAATGAAAAACTCCTAAAGCGTTTGTACAATATTAATGGAAATACTCTACTATTGGATAGAGTTACTTAAATAAAAATAGAAGGTAGAGAAGTCTGATTAACTGTTTCTTATTAAATACTTACTTCTCTTGACAAACTTACCTCCTTTTCACACCGGCGTGGAGTGTACTCTCAGAAGAGAATTGATTAGCTGTTAACAAAGGTCTCTGCCCAAGCAGAATGTGTAGCTCTGCCCTCAAAGGAGAGAAAGGCATGGAGACATTATCTCCTGCAGAATTCTCAGTTTTGATTAAAACACTTAACTCTGGCAAAGTCCTTGTGCTGAATTCAGATCTAGATTTCCCTTCAAGTTTCAAGTGTATTCAGTTAGGAAGACTTGAATCATGAGGGAAAATGCAAATCAATCTCACACATAGATTTCTTTTCCATTCTCAAGTCTGTGATCGTGCTGGATCTGAGTAATTCCAATCTGCACCACTCCTGCTCTCAGCAATGGAAGATAAGGCACTCTCAACCCGTGCTCTGAATTTGACATACAGTTAAGTCCTCTCTATTTTTGATTGTAGAATTTAGGGAGGATGAGAAATCTCTTCTTGTCTTCTCCTCCATTTACTTCTCTGTCATACTGTCTGTCAAGGTTTTATTTTTTGAAGGACAGAGAATACAGAGAGTTGGAAGACCTCACGTGTTTTCTTGACAGGACCTGCTCATGTTCCATGCCAATGACTTTGCTTGCTCTTTATTTCAACTGTTGGAAGACAACACTATTAATTTTTAATCTGCAATCAACTTTCATTCTCCTAAGATGTGTGCTGGCTGGCGGAGGGGCTCTGTATCCACTCTGAGAATCTTGCCCTGATATGCTTGGATCTTCAGAACAGTCCTATTGCCCAGCCCAGTTGCACTTGTACATAGCTTGTACTTATTTGCAGTATGAATATGCCAGTGCTGACAAAACTTCCTTCTCCTGAAACAGCCAGCAAGGAATTTGGACAGGTTTCAGCTCTTTTCCCCATTTCAAATCCTGTTATGTCATTGGATACTTGAATCCAAAGATATTTCATGTTAGAAATTCCAATTATTCCTCAATACCGTAGTATATAGAGCATTGCATGCCTATAACTGTAGCACTCTGGCAGGGTGAGACAAAAAGCTTTCAACACAGAGAGTTCAAGTCCAGCGTGGGGAGCTTAGAAAACTAGTAATACACTGTCTGAAAATCAAGGCGACAGAGGCAGAGACAGAGATACAAAGGTAGAGAGTTTGAGGGAGAGAAGGAGGGAAAGGAGATAAAGAAAAGGAACTAAAATGTGCTATGTACATGTACAGTCTCTATTCAAGGAAGGCAAGCATTATGTAACGTGACCTTGCACTAATAAAAAATAAACCAGGGGCTATGTTTATAGTTCTGTGAAAGGTTTCTGGTTAGTTTTCTGTACCACAAAAAAGATACGCCCCCTACACCAACTCTGCAGAAAATGTATTCTATCCTAGGAAATCTTTCCTTTCAATCTTACCTTTGAACTATTTTTCAGCTTGTCTATTTTTCAGCTTATCTGCCTGGAGTTGAAAGTAATTGAAAATTACTATCATCAACCGCCATTGGAGGGGCTGGGGATATAGCTCAGTGGAATAAGCGCTTGCCTAGCAAGCGCAGGGTCCTGAGTTCGATCTCCAGTACCGCAAAAAAAAAAAGTTTAAAAAAAGAAGTGTTCAGGAAACACGGACCAAAACCGCCATTGGAGATGGGATTCATGAATGGTTCTGAAGTTTCCAGGTATCTGTCCCACTTAGGATAAAAATGAAGCTAACCACAGTAAGGTGGTAAAAGGATCTGTGGGGTGTCTGAAATGACTAAGCACATTTTATAGACGTGAATTTCATAGAGCACTTAAATCCTTACACATGCGCGTATGGTTCCAAGTCACTAGTTCAATGCAGTAAAGGGACTCATCAAGTAAGATTGTAGATTGATATGTTAGTGTGAAATCCTGGAAACGCAAATAATCCTAGAAATTTACAATTGTTGAAAATCCAAGTTGTTGATAAAGGAAACACAGACTATTCTTTGTCGGAATGATGTTAAGGATGACACTGAATTAGTGTTACTCACCTTCTTTGGAATACAAATATTTGGTGTAGGATGTGACAGCGTTTCTTCATTTCTCCTCCACCAAAACAAAAGTAACTTTATCTCATTCCTGTTCTTCTTCCTGTCTTCTTTCTTTTTCCCACTTTGTTCCTTAAAATTTTTTATAAAAAGGAAAAAAACAAATTTCATAACTAAATAAGATGAAAACAATAGCTATTCCACTGTGTATTGCTACCTTCAAATAGTTACTCACTAAAATAATTTTCTTGTCATTATCTGTTTAGCTCTTGTAAGAATCTTTTTTTTTGTTTATGCCTTCCACTATGCCTTGTCCTTAAAAATTTGAATTCTTCCTTTATTTTTTGAAATTCAAGAGAATTGATATTACATTCACTCTTTATATCTGTACATTTTTGTAATACATAAAATTACATTATATGGAATTTTAACACAAATTAGGTTTATGAATCTATACTCATTGTGTGTTGTCCTTATGTCACAATGGCAGAAGATGTCTTCTCTTTCTTTCTTTCTTTCTTTCTTTCTTTCTTTCTTTCTTTCTTTCTTTCTTTCCTTTCTTCTTTCTCTTTCTATTTCTCTTTTCTGTCTCTGTGTCTCTCACATTTGCTTGCTTTCTCTCTCTCTGTCTTTCTCTGTTTTTCCCTCCCTCTCTCTCTCTCTCTCTCTCTCTCTCTCTCTCTCTCTCTCTCTCTCACACACACACACACATCTGTTTGCTTTCTTGAATTTTTCTCCTTTTCTATTCCTTCATACAAAGGAATTCTACCTTCCTGCTGTGAAAACTGATGAAGACTTCATGATTGTGCCTTGGGTGCGGGAAACAACCCTATGATTTTCCACTGCCCAGAAATCCCCTTTTCTCTGAGCAGAGACTTAAAGCATGTTGGAGAAGGTGATGAGAAATTTCAGGTCACTGCCTTCATTGATACTTGTGGAGGGAGTAGCAGCCCCCCCAGTGGGCCATTGCAGAGATGGAGGAGGAAGGAGTCTGGTACTCAGACTGAGGCAAGAACTTCGCTGATCTCAACAGAGCCGTCACGTGGGAAGGGGAGCAGCTTCTTTATTGAGGAATTTTTTCGTATGGTCTCCTCATTTATGGTCAGTCTTATGCTGTATCTGTCCATCCTGCAGAGACAGACTCTCCTGCATGTGTTGTTCACAGCTCAGCATGTTGGGTTGGTCCAGTTCCATGGAGTGTGACTGACGGTTTAGAGTATACCAGTGACATCAATGGGGTTTCCATGGAAACAGTTTCTTGGAGATGAAACACTTGAATAATGTGTCGTGAAAGAGTAGAAGAGAGAATGAAAGGATATTGGCGAAAAGGAAGAAAAAAATGATTTCAGAAATAGGAAACTGAGGACAGACCTGAGGCAGGTTAGACCTTGGAAGCTTGAAGATCCGTTTTCGCAGGGAAGAAAGAGTTCAGATTACGTCTGAGGTACATGGAGAACAAACTCACAGCTCTATATTATAATTTTTAAAAAAGGTAAATTTACAAATGATCTCATGATATTTGACCATTCTACTTATGCCTTTTTAAAAATCTTTACAGTGATATAAAAGGACCATGCTTTCAGTGGAAACCATTTGAATATTAACCATTAAACATATATCAGGGGTGAGTTTAGTCCCACGTCCCATAAATAATAATAATAGTTAAACTATGAAGTTTAGTAGGTTGGATGTAGCAAATGAATTTTTTTATTTAAAGTATTTGAAAATTAAAATGGCTTTTACCAAGATGTAACTTCATTAGAAGTTGAGAAGTATAAAAGAAAAACAATATTCTATACTGTACTTTTGGTTGCTAACATACAATGATCTGTAGGTGAAAATTATTCAATGTTTTCTTTGAGTGATAATATCCTCAAATTATGAAGTGTGTATTAGAATGTAATTTAATTGTGAATCAAAGAAAATCTATATCTCACCGGAGTTGTTTCTTTAAACAATATATCAGAAGCCTGGTGTGGTGGTGCACACCTGTCATCACAGCACTCTGCGAAGCTGAGGAGGGATGACTGTGAGTTTGATTTTATACTAGGCAATTTGGCAAGAGTCTGATTCAAAATTAAAAATAAAATGTGCTGAGAAGTAAGGTCTAGTGAGATAGTCCTGGCTTCAGTCTCCAGCAACAGAGAGACAGAGAGAGAGAGAGAGAGAGAGAGATTTTTACGGTTGATGTCACTAGTGAATGACCTCAACTTGAGGAGTTCTAATCCTGAAAATCTGCAGTCAAACACATAGAAAAGGGGCCCAATTCATGACACTTCACCCTTGACCTTTTCCAGACGCAGAGAGACAGCACAAATGAGACAGAATTCCATGTACTTTTTACTCAGCAACGACAATATAGTCATTACTCCAGATGGATGTATGTAAACTTTTCTTAATAAATTTCCTGGAGCATCTTCAAATTAATCATGAACCATGGCTTTGTTACTTTCTTTTTCTTTTTTGGTACTGGGAATCGAACTCAAGCCCTTATGCTTGTTGGGCAGGCGCTTGTGCCTCTGAGCTATATCTCTGGCCTAGTTTTTTTAGGTAGCTGTCTCTTTTAAATCCATCCTGTTTGTAGCTCTCAAATGAACACGTTTTCCAGGTCAATACACATGTAAACACATATGGTTAGAATTTCATGTGTATACTGTACAAGAAAATGCTATTTATTTTTATTTCATGGCATACTCTGCTGTATTTGATGCTAAAGAATGTTTTCTGTGGTGCTAAGAATTGAATCCAGGGCCTTTAGACTGCATTCTACATTGTCACACCATTTGTAGGCTTTATTTTGAGACAGTCCCATACACAACAGGCAGGACTTCAACTTAACAATACTGCTGCCTCACCCTTCTGGAGATCTGGATTTAGAAGTGTGAGCTACCATCCTCAGCTCTAAGCAGGTTTATTTTTTTCTTTAAACAAATAGGTTATAAATGCCATCTTGGGAAATTTTTGGACAATACCATGTATATGATATATTTGAAATATTTTCTACTACTGAGATAGACTAGGGAGTGGTCATAAATTCATAAACTCACAGACAACTTTAAGTTGTGTTCACAAAGGCTTATTGAATCCTCCGTGAATTGGTGGAAACTAGATTTTCAAGAATAAACACGCTCGGAAGGAACAAGCCAGTCTTGCCACTGGCCCTGTGACATCACAGCCTCAACATTCACTGGGCAGAACGCGAAAGCTCCACATCAATGGGGAGAAACCAGCAGCTTGTGAAGACTGATGATGAACTTGAATTACACAAAAGAATCTTCAGGATTCCTTAGCTCATGGTCTGCTCATCAGGCAGCTTCTCCATCGTACCTTCATTCTGACCCATCAGGAAGGCCCAATCTTCAGTTCCTTTCCCTCTTAGCTGATTGATCTCCCAGTGAGCCTATCTCTTTTTGCAAAATCAATAGTGCGGTTTGCCCTCTATGCTTGTGAGGTAGTGAGTTCCTTCCCTGGTATCATGAGCGGTGATGACAAATTGGCACCTTTAGAGAAAATGCTGCTGCTGCTGCTGCTGCTGCTGCTGCTGCTGCTGGTGGAGGTGGTGGTGGTTTGTGCTGTATATGAGTGAAAGGTGATATTATAGTTGTGATTAAAAAATGTCCTGCAATGACTTACGACGTTGAAGATTTGGTTCTCAGAGGACATCGCAGTAATGGAATAGATCAGAGATCTCTCGTTTCTCTGTTGGGAGCCATTGGAGCTGGTTATCTGTCAAGTAGTCAATCTACCTCAGTAATGAAAAAGGCATCCTGCCCGACAACTACAGTCGTTAGTCGCTAGGCAACATTACCCGGCCATGATACTAACTTTGCAAGTGCACAAAATAAACGGTGCTAGTGTTGAAGTGAGTCCTCTTGCTCACCAGGCAAGAGGTGGCTCCATCTGACCCCAGCTCTTGTCCCTTATCTTTATTTTTCTCACACGCTCCCCCATTTGTCTCCAGGGTAGAAGGAAAGACCAACTGAGGTTCGCTGCACTTCACCAAGAGGATTAATGAATTGACGGGTCCATATCTCAATTGGCTTTTGGGATAAGGGCAATAATCGAATGAAGTCAGTAACTAGAGTGTGTGTTTTAAGGAAATACCTCTACCTATCTAGCCTTCTTTGTACTTTTTGTTCCCAGTCTTGGCTTTTTGGATATCATATTGGTGAGAATCTTTCCTCTCTACACCATTCAACCGTGATGCTTTTTCCTTGGACAGAGCTCACCATGGACTGAAATCCCTAAACAATAAACGCGAATCAACCTTTCCTCATTTTCGTTGTTACCGTGGGGGTTTTATTACAGTTTTGCAAAGCTGACCAATGAGGATGGTAGGTACCATCACTGACAAAACTTTCAACACAAAATAATAACTCACTCCAGTCTGTGTCTACAATATTATTGCAAGTCATACTTGTGTAGTGAACTATGGATGGAATATGCAAATTTTTCCCAGAAATTATGGAAACTTAGGGCTAATTTTGAACCAGTGATCACTAAAATGAGCAAAGATATTGTATATGATGCAGCTAAAATATTGTTTACTGTGCAATTGCCCTCACTTACAAACCTTTTAGGAAACAGTCATAATGGCTTGTGCTAGTCTGTCTTTAATTAAAAAAAATATTTTGAATTCACGGGTGTGTTGTTTTCTACTAACTAGCAGAGAAGTTTTCTTTATTGACGCATGAAGATAAATGATTTTGACAAATAGAAGCATGATTAGACAGGATCTCATGAAATAAGCCCTCCATGTGTCTAAATTTTCATTTTTTCCAAAGTTGTTTGCTTTCTATGTGTAATTCAGGAAAATTGCTGTCATCTCAGGCTTCAAATTCAAAGAAGGTTAATTTTGTCATTTCGAACCCCTGAATAAAATTCTCATTTCTGTTGCTGGCAAGCAAAGGAACACAGTTAGAGCATTTCCCAAGACAATGGTGGGGCAGTGCTTTACTTGTGAGCATTTGTCATGGTGATGGTTAAGACTTATCAAAGGATTCAGGAATCAATTGAGAGGATTACAGTGCTGATCTGTAAGTAAAATTATCCTCCAAGATACAATATTCATTGAAAAGGGACATGGATATATCCAACCACAACAAAAATTGAATAGTAATTTGTATACAAGAAGAAAACCTGAGACACGAAACAAAGTCCTGGTTTAGAATTAAAATGCAATATTTGTAAATGGAAACTTCTATGTATTACATGTAAAGAGTGAATGTGACCAAAAAAAAGCATATTAAAAGTAAATGCAGACTGGATCGGGAAGATGGCGACCGGGTGAGCAACAAGGGAGCGAACCTCCTTAATAAACACCACCAGCTCGAGACAGACTTGGTGAGCGTGAATGCCGGAACCTCGGCTGGGAAGTTTAAACTGGGCGTATTTCTCTGAGATGCCGGGGGAGATGAGGTAGGGCGGACCAGGCTGCCGGGGCGAGACGTGGGAAAGTCCCAGACGCTGGGAGCCGGGGACGATCCCCGCGGG
>PVLD010015359.1:0-48843 GCA_004027595.1 Dinomys branickii | reverse complement strand
AATGAAAAAAAGGGTAGATAAAGGGGAAAAAAGAAGTGAGTTCTGGAAATACTGAGAATGAAGCACAGAGAGACATGGAGTGAGTGCATTAAACATTCATGTAACCAAAGTTCCAGATAAAAAGAAAAAATGGGGCACAGTCAGAAAATGCCTAAGAATGTGGCAGAACTGATAAAGGCAAGACTCCTCACATTTCAAAGTACTAAACAGTACCTGCCTGGAGGGAATAAAAAAGGTATGTTCATGCAGTCACATTGGAGTGAAATTAAATATAAGACTTTAAGATGTACTACCAATAAAAGACAAACTACTCTTAGTGAAAATATAATCAGACTGACAGCTGGATTTTCAGCATCAATAATGAAAGCCAGAAAACATAAGAATAAAACCTTTTATGAATCAGGATAAAATATTAATATGTTAACTTGGACCTACAGATCTATTAAAGTATTCTTCAACAGTCGAGCATGGTGGTGCACAACTGTAATCCCAACACTCAGGAGGCTGAGGCAGGAGGATCGTTGTGAGTTCAAAGCCATCCTGGACTACATAAGCGAGCTCAAGGCTAGCCTGAACTGCGTAAGTGAGATCCTGTCTCAAAGACACACACACACACACACACACACACACACACACACACACACACAAATTTTCAAAAATAGAAGCAAAACAAATTTCTAGACAAACAGAAGATTCTATTATGAACAGACACTCCTAGGAGAATTTAAAAGCACATGCTCACACAGAAAAAAACATGAAAAAAGTGTAATAGCAACAAGGGAGGTACAACAGAAACACAACATCACAATTCTTGCACAGTTTTAAGGAGCAAGAGGGACCGAGTAGACTGATAAACAGGCATGTTCAAACAGTGACTCAGCACTACTGAAATTTAGGGCCACAGAATCCCTCACTGAGGAGAGCTGAGATGCACTGTGGGCCGTTCAGCAGCATCTCTAGCCTGCAGATGCCCAGTATACACCTCCTTGCAATGATGAGAAAGTCTCCAAACTTTGTCAAATGTCCTAGGAAGGTAAGAACCAGCACTCTAGGGTAGCCGCTAAAATAATAATAATAATAATCATGAATGAAATTTGCTTAAAAGGATGTAAACTTTCAAGGAAAGAGAGATAACGGTTCAGCAGATGAACAAAAATCTCAACTATCCATGCAGAAGAAAGGAAAACCTAAACTGGCAGAGCAAGGGCACTCGGGGCAGGTAAAATCCAACACTTTTAAAGAGCAGAATCTGCAAAAAGGGGCTGGGGATATAGCTCAGTGGAATAAGTGCCTGCCTAGCAAGCACAGGTTCCTGAGTTCAATCCCCAGTACCACCAAAAAAAAAAAAAAGAATCTGCAAATGGCTCAGGACCTGACAGCATTAGGAATCTCTGGTACTGGGCAGTGAAAGCAGAGTACTAAAATAATGAAGACTAAAACTGCAGAATCACTTTGTGCCTGGCCACTACAAGTATGGGAGTTTATTCTCTCCAAAGAGGCAAAAACAGTTAAGATCCTCAGTTGAGAGACAATACAATTGGGACATAAGTACTAGAAAGAGGGGAGCCTAAGGGAGCATCTGCAAAACGAAGGTGACACCAAATCCTGACATTCCTTACATTCTGGGAGAAGAGCTAAAGATCTCTATGGACATTGTGCTTAGTCCACATGACAAGACTGAAAGGTTCTGATGGTGGAGACTCCGAGTGGGCACCTAACCTCGATTCTCAACCAAGTGAAGTTCAAAATGCCTTGAATAGTATTTCCAACCTAGAATCATATAACCAAGCTTACAATATATTAAATATGAAAGCAAAACAATGACAATTACACACACACACACAAACACAGTCTCATTTCATCTCCCACATGCAATAAAGATGTACTCCAGCCACCTGGAAATACTTATGTTTGTACAATTTATACAGAACTAGAAGTAAAAGCTGAGACCTTGATTGTCAAAACATCCTCACCTATTTACTAAAAAAAAAGAAAACTAATGAACATGTATGTTAAACATTTCTGTGTACACTTTTAAATTTTTTGTCTATTGTTCTGCTTTTTCCTTAATTCTCCCAAATTATGAGATTTTACCTGGACAGTTTGCTTTCAAATCTTCCTAGATCTACAATTCAAATAAAAATTTCCAAACTTTCTTGCTCAAATTAAGCATGAACATTTTCTCTCTCTTAAGCACTAAAGTAAAAATGTAAGTTAACACCAAACCAAAGCTATAAATAGTCAAGTGGAAAACAGGACAAGAAGGGAAATTATTAACTACAAAAAGCTTTTCGATTACACTAAAAGCAGGATGTGTTACCTGATTTCGCCAGCTCCTACCCTCCTCGAGCTCTGTGTTTGTTTGTACATGCTAACTGCCTCATGTAAGAGCAAGATGTCCCTAGCAGGTGCAAAGGCTCCCACCTATGAAACAGCAGGATATCACTCCACTCTACCAATCCTGCCCCTCCCTCCCCGTTTCCCCTGCACATCTCAATTGTCCCAAGGCAATTCATCAGACCATGAAATGAATTATTTTTCAAAGTATAATTTGTCAATTCTCTACACCATCCTACAAGAGGTATGACTAAAAGGCAGAAAACAGTATAAACACTTGTTAGAGAAAAAAATTATTTTAGAGTGAATTATCCAATTTACAGAAAGATTCAACTACAGCAAAGGAAGTATCATTACTTCCCTTATACAGAAATATAACATGATCTTGTACCACTGACTGACAAAGAGATAAAACGGAGATGCTTGATAGCAATACTAAACCAAAAGAGGACATTGTTTCTATTATTTGGATGGATTACAAAGTAAGTATTTTTTAGAAATAACATTGGTTTCTGTATAAAATTAGTGTCTTTTAATATATTAAAGGAAAGCACAGGCAGTAGGCTTTGATCCAGTTCAGGAACCAGTAGGCATACTACAAAGTTAGGTATTGTCCACTGGAGATAGGTAACTAGCATTAATATAATAAAGCATGGAAAGAATTTTTAGTACAGCATCTCAGAGTCAAGTGTTTTACTGTGTTGATACCAAGAAAAGATACTCAGCTATTTTGTTTCTTAATAATGAAAACTGGAAAGCTCACTGGTTGATTTCTTAGTAATTCATACCTCTTGATCTCCTTGACTGTGGAAATCTTTGCTTACACTTGCATCCCGGGTCCATCGGGGTGGTTTCCATGTTCTTTCCTGCGTTCCTCGGTTATAGTAGTAACAACGCCCTGAACTATCTTTATGAGTTTCCCACTCTCCATTAATCTGAATTGCTGGACTCCCAGGAAGAGGGGGGAGAGCAGACTGGGATATTTTCAGCTCCTGTAGGTTGGCGTACACAGGAGAATCTGGCCTTCCTTGATTTGGTGGTGTAGTTGCCTATGAAATAAAAATTTTAAATTTCATATTTAAAATGGCACAACATTTACAAGTTAAAATGAAATTAGAGACTTACAAAAACATATATTAATTCACTTAAAAACAGAAAACAAATAAGCACGGGATGTGGCTCACTGGTACCAGGTCGTGGGTTTGATCCCCAGCACTGGGCAAAAACAAGGAGGAGGAAAAGGAGAAAGAAAACAATGACAAAGAATGTAAAAGAGGAAACAACTGTCAAAGAATTTTTTAATAAAACAACAAAAAAACGTATATACTCTAAGGAAAATTGACGAAATGTACTGTATATACACAGATGATATTCTAAAGAAATATATATTCTAAAGAAATTAAATTTTAATATTCATAGTTTGAATGAAAATGAACAAAAACTTCAAACAGAATCCAAAGTATATTACATCCTATCCTCCACTTTAAAAGAATACTCAACTAGGAGCTGTGGGTTCTAGTTAAAGACCTGGCAGTGTAAGTTTGCATAACACTGGCTAAGATTATTTCACCCCTCTGCAAGTGAAATTTCTAATCTCAGTAAAAGGAATTGGGCTAAACCAATAAGGTCTTCTTTGCCTCTAAAATTACATTATTTCAGGTAATTTTTTAAAATATAAAGTCTTACTATCAAAATAAAGATTTTTATATTCTGAGATCTAACATTCAATCAAAAATTAAGTGAGGCATAAAAGAATACTTAAACTAAAAATTTACTAGATTCTATGTTTTCCCCATACCCATAAACAAACTAATATCTACTACTTTCCTTATGAAACTTTAACAGTGGTAAAATAATTATTAGGAGTAACTTGCTGATATATTTAATTTTCACCTAGTTTTATTTTCAAATATCACACTAGACGTCAGTAACAAGCAAAATTCTCTTCAGACACTGCATAAGGACACTTACGGTTCATGTCTGGATGTCCCCCCAAGCCTCATGCAGTCATGGAACCGGCTTCTAGGGTTTATGACTGATTCACTGTCAAATTTTGGGATTGTGGATGTAGGTGCTACACCTGCTCTGGGGTAGGTAGTTTGCACACAATGTAAGGAAAAGAAAGAGGCTGCTTGCCACTGCTCCTCCCTTTTGCTCTTGTTGCTTTTGCTGTTTTCTGCCACCATAAACTGCTGCCCTCTGCCATGTGCCACTCTGCCTTGGAGCCAGCCAGGTATGGACTGAAACCTCCACAAACTGTGAGCTAAATAAACCTTTCCTTCCTTCATTTTGGGTGTCAGGTATTTTGTCTTGGCGACAAGAGAAGAGTAGCCAAGACAGACACTGAAAATTCAATGAAGTTGTCAGAATTCTAGTTGCTGAAGAAAAAACTTCACATTTGAGAACTGTTCATATTATTTGAACTTCTGTATGTGTCTTTCTTTTACCATAGAGTTTCTCAATCTCAGCACCACTGACTTTGATGTGGATGATTCTGTTTTGAGGGCTGTCCTGTGCACTGTGGGGTGATCACCTGCATGCCTGCCCCTGCCCACACACACACTTGTTTTGGAAGGTCTCCAGACATTGCCAAATGGTTTCTAGGGACAAAAATCCTGGGTGAGAGTCCCTGCTCTACTTAATAAATCCTAGGGCTACAGTCAGATGTTGAACTACTTATCCTGAGTTAATATATCCAGCATTTCCTAAATGCTCAAAAATACTGTACTTGCACTCTGTATATGTACTACACTTACTGATTGGCATACACTGAACCATCCTTGTATCCCTGGAATGAAAACCACTTGATCATGGTGTATAATCTTTTTGTTGTGCTGTTGAATTTGATTCACAGTATGTTAAGCAAAATAAGCCCGATGCAGAAAGACAAGTATATCATCTTCTCATAGATAGAAACTAAAGAAAAGTGTCACCCTGAAAGTAAAACAGCGATTACCAGGGCCTGGTAAGACTGTGGAATGGAAGGGCATAGGTAAGAGGGTGGATGAACAATAGTTGTATATGATCAAGGCACAATTTAAGCATCTGAGTATCACAATATACTCCTTAATATGTATTAATAAATTATTTAAGAAAACAATATGCCAGGCGTGGTGGTGCATGCCTGTAACCCCAGCACTCAGGGGGCTGAAGGAAGGGGATCACTGTGATTTTGAGGTCAGCCTGGGCTGCAAAGTGAGTTCAAGGCCAGCCCATAGTGAGACACTGTCTAAAAAAGATAGATGGACAGACAGACAGACAAGGGAAGGAGGGAGGGAAGAAAGGAAACGTGAATGGAAATGCAAAATGGTTTAATTGAAATTAAAGTACCTTAACTTCAAAAATAGCACTGGTGTATAAGATACTTTTAAAGTATAAAATACTTTTTTTTTTAATTTTTGACACAGGGTCTTGCTGTGTAGTTCAAGTTGGCTTGAACTCACTATGTAGCCTAGGCTGGCCTTGAACTCACAGCAATCCCTTGCCTCAGCCTTCAGAGTGCTGTGATTACAGGTGTACACCAGCACACTTGACTAAAATATATTTCAAAGACTGTAAATCACAGAATAAACTTTAAAAGAGAAAACAGCAAAAACGCAAAGCACATACAGGGTTGTAAAATGTTTACCAATGGTCTTTTTACACATGATGGCTATGCAGGCAATGGGATTAAATAACACAAATTACTGTTTTTCTAAAAAAAAACTTAGCTTCAAATTTAAGACTATCACACCAAACAGAGTATTTCCATAAAGAAAAATTATCCATGGAGACTGATAGCCATTTATTTCTCTTATGGACTAGTTTCATATCCTGGTAAAGTAGATTCATAACAATGGTTTCTGACAAAAACAAGTTCTGTTAAGATAAACAATTCTGTACCATAAACCCTTTTTCAAAGCTTTATCTAGAGATTGTTTACTCAATCAGTATCAAAGGAGTCTTACTTTATTCCTGAATCTTGTTTAGAACTCCAAGAAAACTAAATGCTAAGATACATGTATAGCCATTTTTTAAATTGTAGACATATCCTTCTCAGTCTTTAAGAAACTGCTTCCTAATGGCTAAACAGTTCAAATTTAAACAGTCATTCCAACTGAAAACTGAAATGTTTCAACAGACCGTAATCTAGAACAATTCTGAAACAAAAGCAGCAAGGAACTAAAAGAATGAGTACTGTAGATGTTTTGTTTTGTTTTTTTCCCCTGGTACCGGGAATTGAACTCAGGACACTGTGCTTGTCAGGCAGGTGCTTGTGCCACTGAGCTATATCTCCAGCCCCTGTAGATGTTTTATTTGTAAATACAGATGAAAAATATCCTAAATAAAATATAAACAATCAAATCCAACAATATATTAAATAAATCCAGAAGGAGCAGAGTTTTAAAGCAAGACTGTCTTTAGGAAATCTACTCCACAGACATAAAAGAAAGCATTTGATAAAATTCAATACAGATTCTGGATAGAACTTCTATCAAGTTAGGATAGGTGGTACTTCTCTAATTTCATTTCTAAAAATTATAAATATGTAGGCGTCATAGTTAAGACAGATAAGCACTTTAAGTCAAGAATGATACTAAAAATGCAGTTATCACTGTTTTTCTCCCTAGCAATGTACATGAAGTCCTAAAAAATATACTGGGCTGTGAAAAATGAATTAAACTCATAAATATTTAGAAGAAAAAAAACTGTCATGTGCTAGGATATTATGGGTGCCAAAAGGAAGAGACCAGTAAACAAACGGACAAACCTCTGAAACAAATGAAGAGGAGTTGAACAGGTAAAACTGGGGAGGAGGAAGCAGCATGGGGTACAGTCAGGGAAGAGAGATCTAAGGGGACACAAGCCACACACAAAGCCCACACACCGTGAGGAAAGGCACAGACGTCATCCAGCAGCTTTTAGGGAATGCTCAGACTTTTAAGCCAGGAAATACATTTTCATCTGAACTTGAGGAAGGAATATAGAACTTAGAGGGGGCACCACTAGAAGTAGAGATCAGTTAGGCAGTTGGGCTGCTATACCAGTACAGACAGAAGATCAACAGGGCAAAATGACAGGAATGGAGAAGAGCCAAGAAATAATTTAGAAGGTTAAGTTCACATAGAGATTATATGTTTGTGTCAAATATGGCTTGTTTTCATGTGAGTATTTAATAGGAATTAAAGTCAAAATGAAGAACAGTATGGATATAAACCTTTTTTAGGAACCCAAGCAGAAATGCTCACAGATTGTTGGATAAACAGATTCTAAGTTCGGCACAGAAATCAAGGCTAAAAATATAAATGTAAAAGTTACCAGGATATAGGTGGGGCTCATAACTTAAAGGAGCGTGCAGAATGAGAAGAGGAAGGGAAGAGTAACTGCTCTGTGAATGAACACATGAAAGGGACTGGGTTGTAGCTCAGTGGTGTGCGTTGGCTCAGGATGGGCAAGGCCCTGGATCCTGCGAGGGGTGGGACTAAAATCAGCACAAGGTCTAAGGAGGTAGCTTTGAGGGAGGTGAGGGGGACTAAACATAGGGCCTTCGCCCTACTTCCCTGTTTTAATTTTGAGACAGGGTCTTACTAAACTGCTAAGTAGCATGGTAGCTTTCACCATTACAATTATCACTGCAATCCATATACTTGAACCAAAGAGAAAACATCCAGCCAAGAAGGCAGAAAGGAGAGTCAGAAATAGGTCTACCAGGAAAGGTTGTACTGGAAGTCAGGGAGAACAAAACCCCAAAAACGGGAAAGGCAACAGTATCCAATCCGAAGATTTCAACATAGGAGCTGAAAACAATAGATTCAGCAACTAAGTAACTAAAAAGACTTCAGCTACCAGCCTGAGGATATAAAATTACTTTCCTGCCAGAAACGACTAAAAAAGCAAATAAAATTCAGTATTTTCAAGCACTCTATATAGAGTGAATCCTATTGCTCCTACAGTTTTGTCTGTAGATAGTTTTCAGAAATCGGATCAGTGAGATAAAAACCAGAGGCTACCAATCTTGGTGCTGAGGGCCAGGACGATTCGAATACCTTATTATTTAAAATAACACTGGGAGCTGCTTGCATGGGCATACAATCCCAAATCCCCAGAAGCTGAGGCAGGAGGCTAGCCAGAGCTACAGGAGACCCGGTCTCAAAATGCAAACAAAACCACTGGGAATAATACAAGAAATGAAAATAATTATATAAATCAATGAATTTTTTCAAAACTGATAAACCAAGAAATATATCTGTGCCAAAATCGAGATATTCAACAGCAATTCTAAGTAGAAGTGCAAATAGAAAAGATATGACAATAAATAAAACTTTTAATATTTCTCACCCTTAATAAATTTTTTCACAGATATTCATTTGAAGTATTACTCACCTGCTCTTAGAGCTATTTCTAATAGAAATAACCCTGTTTTATGATCTCATAATTAAAATCATCTTAAATCTTCAATTTTCAATGTGTGAATTCATTATTTTATATGGTATGTACTTTAACCCTAAAAGAAGTATGTATACTTATTATACATACTCAACTACCCAAATGACTCAGAAATTCCAGAGAAATACCACTGATAGATCAACCAACAATTCTCCTGAAGAATTCCTGAAAATATAAATGAATATAAAAACCATTCAGTATAAAACAGCAAACTATTTTTACATGTGTACAAAACAAGTAATAATTACAAGAATGTTTATGAAATAATGCACTGTTTTTCCTAGAATATCAGAATTACATTTTTTCAATGAACACACTAACTGCTGGTGAAAGTAGTATATAACAACTGGTTTACTACTGGTAATCTTGATAAGAACCTTTGGAGAAAAGTTTGGCAATATGTTTCAAGAACTTCTAAAAATATCAGAATCCTTAGCAAAGGGGAGAAAAATCCTAATTAGAGAAAAATGTCTTCCTAACAAAGCTGCTTATTGTAGTGTGATTTAGCATAATCAATTAAATTCCAACAACACAGAAATAGTTAATACTCTTAGTACTACCTCAATATTGAAAAGGCTCAGAATGACAGCTTCAAAATATGATAGCTGAGCATGGTGGTACAAGCCCATAATCGCAGCACTCAGGAGACTGAGGCAGGAGGATCACCACAAGTCCAAGGCCAGCCTGGCCTGCATAATGGGTTCAACTACAGCCAGCTTGAACTACATACCGAGAATCAAGATTCTATCTTGAAAAGTCAAAGAAAAAACCAGAAAAGAGGCAACAATGGTATTAACACCACATAATGTTTCTGAGGTAGTAGTCAATGAGTAATCTATCAGAATCATCTGTGCTTCTTAAAATTCTTGAGCCACACAGTAACAAAAACAGCCTGGTACTGGCATAGAAACAGACATATAGACCAATGTATAACACAGAAACATATAGACCAATGTATAACACAGAAACAAACCCACACAGCTAAAATCATCTGATTTTGACAAAGCTGCCCAAAGCACATAAGGGAGAAGACAGCCTGTTTTAACTAATAGTGTTGGAAAAATGAATATCCATACACAGAAGATTGAAACTAGATCTCTTATCCAGTACAAAAATCAACTAAAAATGGATCAAAGACCTTAAGATTAAGATTGAAACTTTGAAAAAAAAAAGTTTGAAACTGCTATAAAAGCGGGGGGAACCACTTCTTAGGCACAGGCAACTTCCTGAATAGGACCACACTAGCACAGGAAATAAGAAATCTGCAAATGATCCTGCATCAAGGTAAAAAGCTTCTGCACAGTAAAGGAAACAACAGAGTTAAAAAACAGCTCACTGAAGGGAGAAAATCCTTGGTGAATACTCTTCCAACAAAGGATTAAAACCCAAAATATGTAAAAACCTAAAAAGTTTAATATCAAAAAGCAAGTAACCCAATCAATAAGTGGGCAAATGAACTGAACATATACTTCTCAAAAGAAGTACAGCCAGGTGTGCTGGCTATACCTACAACTGGGATAGTCAGGAGGCTGAGGCAGGAGGGTTATGGTAAATTCAAGGCCAGCCTGAACTACATAGTAAGACCCTGCCTCCAAAAAAAAAGCACATACAGCCAGTAGTATATGAAAAAATGTTTAATATCTTTAGCCATCAAAGAAATTAAATCAAAACTACAATGAGATCCACCATCTCACCCTTGTCAAAAAGGCTTATCATCAAGAACACAATAATAATAAATGCTAGTGAGGATACAAGGGGGAAAAAGAATCCTTCTGCACTGCTAATGGAAATGTAAATTTGTACAACCATTATGGAAATCAGTATGAAAGCTTCTCAAAAACTAAAACTGGAAATAGCGTATGATCCAGCTACCTCAATACCAAAGACACTAAAAGTCAGTACACTGCCAAGCATGGTGGCTCATATCTGTAATCCAACACTCAGGAGGCTGACAGGAGAACTGCTGTGAGTTCAATGCCAGCTTGTGCTATAGTGAGTTCAAACCCATCCTGAGCTACACAGTAAGACTCTGTCTACAAAAAAAAAAAAAAAAAAAAGCATGCTATAGATATATCTGCATACCCACATCCATTCCATGTTTACTGTGGCACAACAAAACATGCATACATAAATAAATAAATAAAAACTCACAACAACCAAGCTATGGAATCAGCCTAAGTACCTGTCAATAGATGAACAGATAAAATGTGGCCTATCTACACAGTGGTTTTAGCCACAAAGAACAAATGTGGAGAAAAATGAAGTAGTGATCATCATACTAAACAAAGTAAGCCAGAATCGAAGACTACTGCTAGTTTTCTCACATGGAATTAGGGGTGGGGGACTGAAAGCAGAAGTGAAGACTCTTAGATAAGAGCAGGGAGACAGGGGTAGGAAGGATGGGGAGCAAGTGGAATGGGTAGGATCACAGTGTATTAAACACATGTACGACAATGTCACAGCGTAACCCAGCATTCACCATAATCAGGATGCACTAATAAAAGCTAAAATAAAATTCTTGTGTCGTATCTCAGAATCTGTATTTTTAAGAATCCTATGTACTTAGCACTATTTCAAACACCACTGTTGGAAAAACAATGAAAAATCTCATTTTCCTGGGTGGACTTAGGGCAAACTGCTCTCCTGGTCCAATAAACTTTTATCATAGGAAATGCAAATACGTCAAGGCAATTCTTAAGTACTCACCACAGTGGTTTCCTACTCTGCAAGTGAGTAAAAGGAAGAAGTGCCAGAACAATAAGCAGCAAGGAGCACTTGCAATATGTGACTCAAGTGAAAATCTGTTTTCCAACATTTATAAGAAAAACCTTGTTCATGAACTATCATCAACAAAAATAAATTTTCAAACTAGAAAACAGCTTTTAAAAAGAGAGCAAAAAAGCAAAGTTACTTTTATGAGCTATATCTGTCATTAATTAACAACTGAATTGGGACTAGTACCTCTGCACATAACCCATTTTATATTTAAAAAAAGACTTGGCCTGTTCCACTTTATCTATAGATAGACCTCAATAATTCACCCATTACTCACAGAAGAAAGGCAAAACCAGAGACCATGTAGATAACTTAAAACTTAGGTTGCAAATGAATCCTTACTTTCTTAATACCAAAAAGACTGAGTTTTATCAATATTTAAAAGGTAAAAAATTTTGGCATAATTTCAAAAATGGCTATAATAAACTTTAGAGAGTGGCAGAATCCATATTACCTAAGCAGCAGCAGCTCCTATTACACAATATAGGCTACTCAGTATTAATCAAGAATATCTACATTTATAAATGCAGAATTATTTTACTGAACAGCATACAACAGGATAAATTCCTGCAAGTCAATAACCATCTTTGATTAGATTTATGTGAAAAAAATATTTCCTAAAGTGTGAATCTATCTATTTCCTCTCTCTGTCTCTTGGTCTGTTTCTGTCTCTGTCTCTGTGTGTGTGTATCTCTGTGTGAGAACTGAATCCAGGGCCTAGCACACTCTAAACCAGGACTCTACCACTGAGCTATATACTCTGCCCCGAAGTTTAGATTATATTTAAAGGTGTATTTTAATTTAGTCACAAAAAGAATTGTGTCCATGTAATTTAGCTGCTTAAACAAGATCAGCTTCATCATAAGTATTTATTATTATAATACTGGGTAAATTAACAGCTTAATAATGGACAAGAAAAGAAACAACAAGGCAAGATTCAGTTAAAATAGGACTACAATTTGTTTTAGTTTCAAAAATAAAAATTGAGTTTTTTAACTACAAAATGTACTTTTCCAGAAGACACTTTTTCACTTAAGCCAAACTTACGGGAAAATACTACCCATTGTTTAGTAATTTTGAAACATAAAAACTTTAAAATTCTAATGTTCACATCTTAATACACATCCGCATAGTCTACAAGCCTTAGAGAGTGTACAGTACTTATACTTTATGTATTTAACTAATATTTAAATACTGTGAGCTCAGCAAGAGAGAAAAATAGGACAGCCCCTGTCCTTAAGGAGCCAGTAGCCTAGCAGAGAACAGAAACGATTTAAAATCTCGTAAGAATATTCCAATGCTGTGGCGAGGGGTTACAGAGATAGATGCACAGCATTCTCTAGAGGCATAGCCAAAACAAATGCTAGGCATGGAGAAGAGGTGAGGCCAGGCATTCGATAAATGGCTCAGACAGAGCGGCATAATCAGTTCTTGAAAGGAAAGCTGGTGCACTCTCAGGGAAGTAGTAAAGGCACTGCACACACACCCACACCTACTGCTCTTACCCGACATCACACAAGGGAAGAAACACCCTTCAACAGGAAGCAAAGCTAAGTGAATTCACTATTCTGATACCCTCAACAGATAGCGGCTTCCACAAAAACACGTGGTTTTACATTTTCCAGTAGGCACATTGAAAAGGTGAAAAGAGGTAGAATTAATCCTAATGGTATATTTATTTAACCCAGTGTAACCAAAATATCATTTCATCCTATAAACAACATAAAAACTTAGGACTTTTAAAAACTAAGTCTTCAAAATCTAACATGTATTTTACACTACATCTCAATTCAGATGCTAAATTTTCATCATAAATATGTAGATATAAAATACATATTTTTAAGCAATACAGGGGGTTGAAGACAGGGCCTCATACATGCTGTGAAACAGCTCCACCAATAAACCACACCCCACCCTTTTTTAAAAACTGATACATGGTCTCACTGACTTGTCTAGGCTGGCCTGGAACTTGCAATCCTCTTGCCTCAGCCTCCAAAGTAGCTGCAATTTTTGGTGTGCACCTCCCGTACTGTACCTGATTAATATTTGGGTTTAATAAAATTTATAGAATATGTAGATACATATACTGAAATTATTCAATATTCTTACCAGTTTTTAGTAAGTGAACCAAGTATCGGTTTTTAAACTTCAGTTCCTCTGTCTCATTCGGCCACATACTGGAGCAGACACCACCAAGCTACGGGATTTGCACGCACATACAGCTCCATCCCCACACTCTACAAAATAAGCTGTTTTCTGTGTCTCCCATAACCAGGCGCTCTTGGTGTTAAGCGCAGATCAAGTTTTAGTCACTGAACTGATTAGTTTACCCTGGAGCTCAACTCCCAAGCCCTGGTTTGCACTCTGATGAGTCTTACATTCTCTGCGACTGCCTTCCCAATCCGGAGTGTTTCACGAAATGCAAAGGCAAAGGAGATAGCTGCGAGAAACTAATATTTACAGAAGGAATCTCACTATTAATTTTATAAACGCTTGTCCGGATATGTCTGCCATGATGGGTCAGCAAAGCCAACACAATTCTTCAGCAGGACACACTGCTGAGACAGCAGACTCAGGCACCAGCTCACGCTGACAAAGCCCAGGCAGTGCCCTGGCACACTGACACTCAGCACCACACACCCCGGGCCCTGAATGATAACGCGATCATCAGCATTCAGGGAGTGACCAAAGAACGCGGTCCTGAAATTTCCAGAGATTAAAAAGTTAACAGTAGAATTACAAATGACAAATGTGCCTGTGATCACTCGTTGAAAACATATACTACATGCTAAGCTGAAGTTGAAGTTTCTGGCAGTATCAAAAATACACCAATTAGACTGGGGATATAGCTCAGTGGAATAAGCGCTTGCCTAGCAAGCGCAGGGTCCTGAGTTCGATCCCCAGTACCGCAAAAAAAAAAAAAAAAAAAAACACCAATTCTTAAAAGATATAAAATGAATACACGGTATACATTTTACAGTATGCACTGAAAAGGCTTTTCTAACAACTGAGAATCCCTTTACTCTGTTTTTCAGAAGTCTGAGAAATAACTTTTTCAAAAATACTACCTAAAGAATTTGTAAACTATCACTTCAAATAAACACAACTTCTAAATGGTGTGGCTCTCTAAAGTACCACATGTATTTTTACATTAGAACCTAACACAGTGGCCTGAGTGATCTATTGTGTTAATTCCACACTAGGTGTTCACCATCCATATTATAAGTACCTCATTAATATTTGAGTTTCATAAAATTTACAGAATATGTAGATTCACATACCAAAATTATTCAGTATTCTTAGCGGTTTTCTAATAAATGAAGTATCAGTTTTTAAACTTACAAAACTTATCAGTTATAAGCTTTAAGTATGATTTCCTTTTAACAATCTTAAAAACCTTGCCTATCACAAAGATTTTTTTCCATCATTAAAATTCGTGGAAATTTTAGACTAAAGCAAGAAATACTGAAGTCTTGAATTTCTTTAAAAAAATATTCAAAACAGGTAGACACATGTAAACCTATAAATGTATGTATTCACATACATACTGTGTATGCATGAAAAGAACAGACCATATCTTGCAATGTGTAACTTTTCTTTCTTTGAGATAGGGTCTCATTATGCAGTTCAGGCTGGCCTTGAGCTCAGTATGTAATACAGGCTGGCCTTGAACTCATGGTGATCCTCCTGCCTCAGCCTCCTGAGTGCTACCATTATAGGCATGTGCCACCATGCCTGGTTTGCAGTTTATTTCTGAGCAACAGAATTATGGCTGTTTTGTTTTATTTTTTTGGTTTGTTTGCTTGCTTTGGTTTTTTGTTTATCTGTGTTTTTGTTTATTCTACAAGAAACACATTTATTTTGATATGAGATTTACAAAAGAAAAATGAAACATTTGTGAAAAAGGCCATTCATTTTCTATCCATTTAACAGTTTTGGACGGATCTTTCAGGAAGTGCTATGGCTAAATTATGAAGGCACAGAGCACATACTAGAATCCATGGACCTCAAAACTTCAAAGTTTACCTGGAAAACCTAGAGTAAAAAAGGAGGAAATACTTGTTTCAGCCACAGATACTACGGCTTCATTCTAACCCAGAAATGTAGCCTGTGACCTTAGAATCGTAACCCCCATAACAAGCTTTCAATCCCATTAGTCTCCAAACTGCTAATGGGAACACAGGGTAGAGAAAGGCAGGGTAGGTGACAAGGGATATGACTGTCCCATAATGGCAGTAAGCAAAAACTTGGCACTCACTGACAAAGCAGTTCATCCTGAAGGTACATAAGCTGAGGCTTGCCTGGTTATCATTTCCATTCTCTCTTTTAAATTGCCTTTCCATATACATAAATGCGGCCTTTTCAACCATTTTTAGGTGTACAGCTCAGCTGTTACACCCCTTCCTGCCACCCATCTCCAGAACAGTGCTATAACTTCTATTGGCCCTTCCCCAGCCCTGGCTGGTCTGCACTCCCGCGCATTTGATGTTCTTGCCGCTCTCTATGAACAAAGCCACAGGACGCACCCTTTGCGGCTGGCTTGCTGATCGACCCATGCTGCAGCATGTTAGATGATATTCCATTATATACACGTCCCATTCATTTATCCACTCATCCATGCATGAGCACTTGGATTGTGTCACCTTTTCTGGCTACTGCAAACAATGCCACTGTGAACACTGGTGTACAAATATCCACTGAAGTCCCTACTTCCAGTTCTTTTGGATATAGACTCAGATCCTTCTTTCGAAAACTAGTCTGACAAAACTTCCCTTTAACTCTAAAGGGCACATTAAAAAATAACACTAATACTTCGTATGCCTTCTAGTTCCCAACATCTCACACTAGCACTTTAGACCCTCCATCTGGAAGGAAGAAGAGAGCAGACAGATGAGCAATGAGTCTAAAAGCAATCTAGGCCTCTCCTCATATACCCCAACCCGAGGGAGAGAAATACAGAACAGTCTAAGCATGCCCCAAAGTGCAGGCAACAAGACACACTTAGTAAAGGCATTCCAGTTCTGCGAAGAGTCAGTGCCAGTCACAACTACGCTTTGTCTTTTGTTCCCGCATGAGCTGTTCCAAGCTCTTCCTTGACAAAACAAGTTCTCTTGTTCATACTCTTTCATACTCTTTCGGAAAGATCCTAACATACAAAAGACATGATCTCCATAAATCAAATTAGCTTCCAGCCCCCGCCCCCCCTCAAGTCTCACTCCCTGTCCAAGGCTCAGACAAGGTTTGTGCCGGCTCCCTGCAGTTCAAACCCGCTATCCCACGCTTGCTTGCTCCTTTCCACCGGGTGGGCGTGTAAGCTTTCTGGAGGAACCAGGCTGCGGCGGAGACTGTAATTGCACAGAGCCGCCGACCTCTTGCCCAGCACTTCCTGTGGGCACCGCTGCTCTTCACAAGGAAACACAATGAAAGGGGCAAAAAGACATCTGGTCCCTTCTGAAGAAAGTGAGTGCTACACACAAGAGGAGTTCCAGTGATCACAACTTTCAGTCTTTATGTTCTATTTTACTAAATATGCTGCTAACATAAAATTACAAACATAGCAATAATCATAGGATAGGATCAAGTAACTGCGAGTAACCCTACCATACCATTTTTCTAATTATACATAACTACTACCAGAACATGACTGACATCTACCAATTCTCATTTAAGTCTTTAAAAAGTTTAACAGTAACAACAATAAAAAAACACACTCCTTCCTTCCTGCTTGTATGTAAAGAACAGCTAGCTGCTACTAAGTTACTGAATGAACATTATTTTTCTCATTTAAATTACATTAACAAAATTGTTAATGAAGAAATATTGAAATCTCAACATTCTGCACTCTAGAATTTCACATGGATACTGTGGAAGTTCTTTTCATACACAAAATTTGAAGTCTCTTAACAGTCAGTCAATTTCTTGAGCTTTCAGACAGTGTAACACTTCTGTTTCAGAAGTCTCAGATACTTCTGATCTGCATAGCAGTGCTTCTGCAATTTTGTATGTGAACATTATATTGTTTTTTATATTTATTAAAATGAGGCCAGCCGAGTGCAGTGGCACATGCCTATAGTCCCAGCGCTTGACAGGCTGAGGCAGGAAGGTCGCCTTGAGCTCGAGGCCAGCTTGAACTACATAGCAAAACACTGTCTCAAAAAACTAAACTGAAATGAAGTAAGGCCAACTGTGGGGGGAACAGTGCAGCACTCCCTTACTGAACAGGGATGAGATATGGTACAAATCAGCCTGGCGCCTGCTTTGTTAAATACAGTTTTACTGAAATACAGCCATGCTCATTTATTTCCACACTAAGAGTGCTTTTATGGTACAACAGAGTTGTACCATAGATTCACTCCAACAATAAAATTCTTGTAAAGTCGAGCGTTGTGGTGCACACCTTTAAATCTTAGCACTCAGGAGGCTGAGGCAGGAGGATTGCTGTTAGTTGAAGGCCAGTCTGTGCTACATAGTTCACCCTGTGCTCACCAGCTCAAGGCCCAGCTTGAACTACACAGCTAAATGGTGTCTCAAAATGAAATAAAATTGTCCTTGTATAACCTATACCTCAGAAAGGATAAATACCAAATGTGATCTTCAGTTGGGCAAAATCAAAGCTTAGATCAAAGTGTCACTTTTACATTCCCAGTTACAACAGATTTTTAAAAATTTATGCGCAAGTTTTAAAATCTTAACAGGCAAGAATATTTGACGTTTAATTGCCTCAAAGAACCTGAGTGATTTGCTTTAAAAATTGAGAATTTTATTTTTAAACATCACTGTATATGCTTGTTCCTTGCCTTAGTCAGAGACAGAAAACCTGAACATAGAATGTCTAGCTTTAATAATTTGTTTTACCTGTCATTCCAGAGGCTAAGGCAGAAAGACCTCAAGTTTGAGCCCAACCTAAACAAATGTCTCCTTCCTGTAACAGCAGCAACCACACAAGCCAATTTAAATTTCAAACATTCTTTCTACTGTCCTACAGGGCTCACATCCATGACACTACCATAAATCCAAGCTAAAAATCTATTTTCTAACATGTAGCTTCTAACTTTCTGATTAATTTTGCTATGCAAAACAAAAACAGGCTGATTAAGACTACAAAAGTGTATCTACCAAGAATAGATGACTTAGGTGTGATGACACATGCCTGTCATTTCAGCACTCAGGGAGACTGAGGCAAGACAATCAGACATTCAAGGGTGGGCTGGCCAACTTACTTTGCGAGAACCTTTCTCAAAATCAAAAAATAAATACAAAGGGCTGGGGATGGGTTCAAGTGTTGGTGGGGGGGACAGGGGGAGCAGAAGAGGGAAAGAAAAACAGCCAGGTGCAGCAGCACATGCCTGTAATCCCAGCACTCAGGAAGCTGAGGCAGGAGGATCACTACAAGTTCGAGGCCAGCGTGAACCAGATAGTGAGCTCAAGACCAGCTTGAAATACAAAATGAGATCCTGGAGAAAGGAAGGGGAGGGGAGGAGAAAGGAGGGGCGGAAAGATAAGAGAAGACGATCCAATACACAGGACATACAATCTAAATGCCTGTATCAGGCATCAGCAGACGCCAAATAATTCTCAGGATTAATTTTCACTGATTCTTTGGTACTATAAAGTATGAAAAAAATCACTGGGAAATTATAAAATTAATTGCCAAGACACACTTGCCAATTTTTTTTTTTACTTTGTACTTTTTTGGTACTGAGAGTTGAGCTCTGGGCCTTGAGCTTGCTGAGCCAGTGCTGATGCAATTGAGCGGTACTCTCGGCTCCCCAGTTTATTTTTTAAAGGAAGCTTCAAACACATTTCTGACTACGGCACTAGCCCTCTCTCTCCTCCAGTACAGTAAGGGGTAGGACCCCAGTCCCATCAGTATCACTTCAATGACAGTTCCTCAAAGAGAGGGGTAGGCAGAACAAGCTGTGCAGCACACAGAGCGCGCTGTTTGGTGACAGGCTCAGGCACTTCCGATCTCAATTAGCACTGCTTTATGGAAAGGGACTACTAGCTAGAAAGATAAAGGCTGGGAATGAATTCTGGGCTCTGACTAGAAAGCCAAGAATGAGATGTCAAATTCAGACATTAGAGTGGCCAAATTAGAATTAATTCTATATCTGAAGGCACTTCAAATGTCAGAAATAATAAATCCTTTAAGAGCTCCAGGATAAGGGAAACAAGATTTTTGTTTAGGTGAATTTTTCCTATCAGATGAAAGATTATAGTAGTCAAGAAAGTACCTAACCAGAATTGCTAACTAGACTTTTTTCAGCATTTCCATTTTAATAAGGCAAAATGACACCTTTCAGTGTTTTTTTCTTCAGAAGTAACATCTAGAATACCCTTGAAGACACTACATACTAACAAATATGGTACTCTATAAGGACAACTAATGGTAAAAATGAAGAACTACAGGCAGGCACAGTGGCACACACCTGTAATCCCAAGTACTTTTAGAGGCTGAAGCAAGAGGGCTGCAAGTTCAAGCCCAGTCTGGGCAATTTAGCAAATTAGTAAGATTGTGTCAAAGTCAGTACAAAAAGGAGTAGGAATGTAGCTCAGGGAAAAGGCGCTGAGCCTCACACTCAGCGGGGAAAGACCACAAAAGTCTGATTCTTCAAAAGCTCAATAATCTTTCATATACATTACACTTTTGCTAATACTCAAAAGTGGACCCAACCACATGAATCTATGAGCTCTTTGGGGGCAGAAACTTGACAGCAGTTTGCATGTTACATAACACACTACCAGAAAGCCAAGCTCAAAAATATTTCTGACTCTAATTTTGCTATGGAAAACAAAGCGGATGATTTACACTGCAAAAGTATGTTCTACTAGGAAACAGGCTAATAAGCCTACAGACACTAAACAGTGTTGGGAGCCACGGAAGCTGGAAGGTAATTCCATGCGCAGGATGAAGCCAGCCAGAGAACACAGGAGCTCCTTGAAACACGTAAACAAGCCGCTGTAGCTTGTTAACTGATTGCTGGACAGCGAGGCTGAAATCAATCAACCTCTGCAAGGTATAAATAAACGCTCTACTGTCTTTGGGCGGTTCCCCTTCTCCACTTAGAAGAGAGGGGACCTCCACCTGATCCCAGCTTTTTGTCTCTTGTCTATTTTTTTCCTCATTCTCACCGCTGTCCCTTCCTGGGTAAAGCAAGAACCCAAGGGATCCCTACAAATGGCAACCACGAAGGGACCCATGGTAGGAATAAGTGGGCAGTGAGAACACTTCCCAAAAAGCATGCAATGGGGGGGGGGAGTAAACTGGTGGGCCACTATTGAGCACTGGAGTACACGGTACTGGCGTGTCAGGTGTAAAGCATGGGAAGACAGGCTCTTTAGGGCCAGGAAATAATAGATTTCAAAGAAGCCAAGAGAGAGAGGTTTTTCAGTTAGTAGTTAAAATGGGGCAAATTCAGCCTAAAGAATCACAGGAGTACATGAGTTTAGACGTGTTTTTCGCATGCTTGACTCCTGTACTTACTCTTTTTTTCAATGCTTATAAGAAGAGATTTTACATAAAACCATAAAGGACTCCGCCAGGGACATGATTTTAAATCAAGGCACGAGCCTCAGCGAAACATCAAGGGCAAAGCAATGGCACCACCTGTAGAGCCTGAGCTTTCAAATCTTGTTCAAGTTAATACGGGAAGGAATGGTGGGGACAAGAGGGACTTTTCCCCACTAGAAAGATGTTTCCTCCCAAACACCATTTCACAATGCCCGGTTAACTTGACTGAGCCACAGGCAGCTATCCCAGACTCTTCAGCTAGGGGAAATACGGCCACAACACAGTGGCCTTCCACCTTTCAGGAAGTAGAGCCATCTTCCCTGTCTGCTTTGCAATTAGCATTAAAAGAAGCTAGAGGGGCTGGGGAGACCGTGAAAAGTTTTCAGCATATCTACCCTGTAACTGAAGTTCAAGTCCCTGAAAATTGGGACAAGTTATACGTCGTTTTGAAACTATACTTTTCAAAACCCTGTAAGAGTTAAAACAAGCTGTTGCTACTTACGGCCTCACTGCTCCCTTTACTTTGAGTTTACTGGAAATTCTAGGACAATAGATTATGGCCCCAAACGATTGGAAAGCAATAGCCAAAATGTGTTTGAATCCAGGTGATCACTTACTGTGGAAAGGAAGCTTCTTTTGAATATTGCACAGACCAGGCCGCTTGTAATGCTGTTGGTAACATACATGGGGAAGGTGCCTTTGCTATCACCAATAATCAACTGACCTTGTAACTGCAAGCATTATGAGCAAAATGGCTGCCCTGAGGGATTGGAGGGAACGTCCTTCCAAGGGTGAGACATAGAAATTTATCAAGGCCCAGATGAGCCTATTCACGATTTTGCTACACGCTTAGTGAAAGCTAGGGAGAGTACCATAGGTAACACAGAAGCTAGGAAATTAATAGTACAACAACTCGCCATGGAAAATGCAAACAAATGGTTTTACACTTTAAGAGCCCACAAAACATGGGCGATGTTGCCAGAGATGATTTGGATCTGTTCAGATACTGGACAGGGCACTGCCCTGGCAACAGCTATTAATCAAGTTGTTCATCCAGAAGCTGAAGGGAAGGGAAACCAGTATTCTTAACACAGAATAAAACACAAAGAATATACATATATATTCATTATAGATTAAGGATTGTGCTTTATACGTTTTGATGAGACCTCTGTTAATTGATGAACAAAATCTGACTATAATTATAAATTTCTAAAAATTGTAAGTTACTATAATTTAATTTGAACTAGAATATATTTGAGTGCTCTCTGATTTCTGTAAATGTTTGTGTGTTCTGTGTACTTGCTATGTGTTTGTCATTTTGTGACCAACTGTTCTTTACTTTGAGCTCAACCATTTTTATAAATTGTCTGTAATATAATTTGGATTATAGACTGAAAAAGCATGCTTTCTCCTGAGTTACCAGCAGATTTGAAAATTGGCTTTCTTGTAGCTGGTCAAAAAATTAAGATATTTAGCCATAATTATTTAGGAAGAAATTACTGGGCAAAAACTCCAATTGGTGAATAAAGGGGTGGCCAACCTTTATTCATTAATAAGGACCCCCCAGTGATCTCCAGAGTCCCTTGGGAGATACCCCCAATGATTTGGTCATGGTTAAAAGTGTTCCAGAAAAAATAAAAAATAAGGTGTTCTCATGAAAGATGTTCTTAGTACAAAACTAAAGAAACAAAGGTTTTCATATGTGTATGGTAATTTATTATTGTTAATTTCATAATGTATGCATGATTCCAGATGTGTAGGCCTTCAAAATGTGAAACAAGGATTGCTTATAAGACTTTTGTTCAAATTCAGACCTTTGCCTTTAAAAAGTTAGGTATATTTTGTTAAATGGTAATAAATTAGAGAAAAGCTTATGTATTACACAGAGATGATTAGTTGAAAGAGTTATGTCAAAATGAAACTTTATGTTACAAAATATCATGATTATTATATGGCACTGTTATGTATAGATTTGGTTTCTAATTTCAATGTATAAATATGTAACTTATCTGTTAACATTCTATAGGGATTTAAGTGATAGGATATCCATGGCTGTTAAGAAAATACAGTTTCATTTTATGTTCTAAAGTGTCTGATATTCAAATAGATAGTAATGTTAAGCTTACTCCATTACAGTGTAATGTCATTAAAGCTTCTCCTTGGATGTTTAACAACTGAGATTTGGAGATCAAAAAATTAGAATGATAAATGGGCTAAGAGGAGAGTCAATATTATGGCCTTTGCCCTCTGAGGTCAGAGTAAACCCAGGACAGAAGACAGCCTCTACTATGGTGTTGAATCCCTGATTTTCTGATCAAGGAGATTATGGGACCACAGAGGAAGATGATTCAAGGATGTACAGTGTGCCTAAGGAGAGTCACTTGGAGAGATAAGGTCTCTCAAGCTTTCAAAGAAAACAACTTGGTCGAGCAATGGCCGTGGCTCACCCAGATGGCTAATACTGACAGTGGATCTAGAGGTGCTGTGCATGGTTCCAAAGCAACCCCGAGGGGAACTTAACTGACTGTGATGGATAGGAATAAAGGATTAATACGGACTCTACTGTTCTTGGGCGGTTCCCCTTCTCCACTTAGAAGAGAGGGGACCTCCACCCGACCCCAGCTTTTGTCTCTTGTCTATTTTTCCCTCATTCTCACCACCACTCCTTCCTAGGGTACAGCAAGAACCCAAGGGATCCCTACAGTATATCTCTAACTTGTTAATGGAAATACAATTAGGCAAAAAAAATCCATTCCCCAAGAAAACTGATTTGAGGTTTCACTGCATTACAATATACTCCCTTCTGCCAGGTAGGGCAGCGTACCCTGTAATCCCAGCACTCTGGACACTGAGGCAAGAAGATCAAAGCCAGCCCAAGCTAGATAGCAAGTCCAGGCCAGCCTACACTACACAGTAAGGGACTCTGGAGAAGGAGGGAAGAAAGGGAAAAAGAGAAAGAAATATTCACGTCCTTCTACAGTAGGAACTGTAACACACTAATGAAACATTGAAGAGGACACAGAAACAAGAAAGACATCTCCGCCTTCATGGGTTGAGACAATCGATGTTACAATGTCCCCACTACTGAAAGTGATCCACAGATTCAAAGCAATCCCTGTGAAAATACCAAAGACGTTCTTCAGAGAACTAGGAAACAAAAAAATCATAAAATTCATATGGAACCCCAAAACACCCCAAGGAGCCAAAACAATCTTAAGCAAAAGAAAAGTAAAAATAAAGCAGGAGCTCAAATCTGACTTCAAAATACACTACAAAGCTGAATCACTAACGCACCATACGGTGGCATAAAATGGGACTCACAGACCAGTGCAACAGCACAGAGAGCTTTGACAAAAGTGGGAAAAGGACAGCCTCTTTACAAATAGTGCTGGAAAAACGGCACATCCATGTGCAGAAGAGTAACACTAGACCCCTCCCTCTTACCAGCTACAAACATCAACTCAAGATGGATTAAAGGCTTGTAAGACAGAAGAAAGTATGGAAAACTACTTAAGGACACTGGAATAAGCAAGGATTTTTTTGGATAAGATCCCAAAAGCAAAGGAAACTAAAGCAAAAGTAGTAAATGACATTACATCAAACTAAAACTTGCTTTGCCCAGCAAAGGAAGTAATCAAGCAGACCTACAGAATGGAAGAAAATATTTGCAAACTACATCTGACAAGAATATTTAGATTTAAAAAAAGAATGTTTAGAATATTAAAAAATGTAAGTGCAAAAACAAAACAAAATAACTTTCTGAGACAAGGTCTCGTAGTTCAGGTTGGCCTTGGACTCACAATGTATCCTAGTGCAGGCCTAGAACTAACGGTGATCTTCTATTATCCTCACTCAGCCTCCTAAGTGCTGGAACTACAGGCATGCGCCACTGCCCCCGGCAGTTATCAATTCTTATGCGAAGGTACTGAAAACCAGTTCTATCACTAATTAATGGGTTTCTCACACTGCACATTCTGCTGAAGGAAGAACCAATATAGTAGCCAATTTTTTTCTTAAGCTTTCAGTTTGCCAACTTCTGCACAAAACATACTATTCTGACCAAAAACTAGAGGAAATCTTTTCTTCCTCTTTCCAACCTTATTAGACACATGTCTCACTTCTTGCCATTCTATTTTTATATCTTCAGGGTTTTCACATCTTGCAACAGCAAGTTTTCACATTTCACTTTCCATATGGGAATGTGACTTTCTAGATCATAATTTTTATATAATTACAAGTTATTCCTAATAAAAAACTCCAATATTTGAATGTTATTACAGTTCATAATATTACATATATGTGCACACTAAGAAAATTAAATCCTATTTATGGCAGAAAAGCTACTAAACCACTTAATATATTAACTGACATGGATTTTTAAAAAGCATTTACCTGGGAGAAGTGGCTCATTGGTAGAACCCTAGACGAGCATGCTTGGGCCTTTGGTTCAACACCCAATGCTGATGGGGAAGAGAACATACACCAGTGGCCTCTGCCACAGTGAAAGAGTTACATGGAGCCACTCTGCTCCCCCTTGGGGTGGCCTGCTCCCCACAGGCCCACTCTGCTCCCCCAGGGTAAACCGCTCTCACCCCGTCGGTGTACTTTTCCTACTTGTATTTGGCCTAGGCTCATTTTGCACAGCCCATTTCTTGTCCAACCTCTAAAAAACTCTGCTGCCATAAAAAAAAAAAAGGAGTTAATGGTCAAATTTTGAAGTATTTCAGCAAATTTTAAAATACTTAATCAAAAATTTTTATTATCATCAGCCATTAAACCACTGATATTTACTCCAAACTGACTCTGGGCCCCAGTGGAATGTCATTCTCCTCTAAATGCAGACTCTCACAACATGGCATTCTTTTTGGTCCTAGAACTGCTTTCCTTTGTTTGTTTGTTTTGTTTTATTCTGTTTTCTTTGGTGATTCTGGAGCTCTACCTCCAGCCCTATCTCCTTTCACTCTTTAACATTACTAGGACCCCAAAGAGCTTCATCTGTGTGTGTTATACTGCTGATATTCAGAGTTAGAAATTAAAAATGTGAAATTAATTTATAAGCCCATTATATGTCAAAGTAAAAATATTTTTATTTTAAAAATGGTAGTATCTTCCTAAAAATAGTGTGAAAAAGGCAGTGTTAAGATTTTTACCAATCTCTTCCTGCTTACACTCTCACATCTGCTTCAATATTCTATCTGTTGCAAATGTTTCTGGGGTTGAAATACATAAAGAAATAATGAAAAGGGTATTTTAATAGTCTTTTCATATAACTGTGAATATCAGGGCCAGGAGACAGCTCAGCAGCACAGTGCCTCCCCAGCAAGTTCAAGGTCCTGAGTTCGATTCCCTGCACCAAAAAAAAAAGCCTGAGTCATATTAATTGTGAATAATCTTTGATGCTTGCCAAAATTCAAGTGATACAATTAGCTACAACATGGAACCTAAAATCAAAACAAATGTTAAAGTCTAAGTACTGGCCATTTTTTAGAAAATTCACTCAAGTCACTGTTGTTAAAACATTTCATTATACAAGCACAAAAACAAAACAACAAAATTTTATGTCACCACTGCTTTCAATCAAAAAGGGTGATTGAAACTGTTGGGTGTGGTGGTCCATGTCAGCATTTGGGAAGTTAAAGCAGGAGGAGCACTGTGAGTTTGAGGCCATCTTGGCTACATAGTGAATTCAAGGTCAGCCTGAACTACATAGCAAGACCTTCTTTCAAAACACTGAGAGAGAGAACGAGAACGAGAGGGAGGGAGGGAGGGAGGGAGGAAGGAAGGAAGGAAGGAACACAAGGGAGAGGAGGGAGGAGGGGAGGGGAGGAAGGTTTGTTTGGACAATTAAATGCCAATATCTTGTACTCTGAATGACTAATTTAAAGATAATGATATGCAATGTATTGACTTCCTATTATCTAGTTTTGAACTTTTTTTCTCTTTAAAATAAGAAACTGAAAAAAGTTGTACACTCATAGTAATAAATACAAGTTTTCAAAGTTCTATGTTTCATGCAAATGCTTCAATCATATCATTTGTAACAAAATTTAATTATTTTAAGTGAAGAACCTACTTTGTTATAATACTCTACACAAAGACCCCAAAAACTCCACCAAGATTCCCAAAATTAATAACCACAGTCAATAGTATAGCAGGATATAAAGTTTAACACTTAGACGTCAACAGCATTCATGTATACCAATAACAAACTCACTAAGAGAGAAATTAAGGAAACTATACTTTTCACAATAGCATCAAGAAAAATAAAATACTTAGGAATCAACCTAACAAAGGAAGTGAAAGACCTATATACTAAAATCTACAGGACTCTGAAAAGGAAGATTAAAGATATCAGAAAAGGGAAAGATATCCCTTGTTCTTGGGTAGAAAGAACCAATATACTGAAAGTGGCCATACTTCCAAAACTGTTAGAGACAATACAATCCTGATCAAAATACCAATAGCATACCTCACAGTAAACAATCGTAGAGGAAACAATTGTAAAGTTCAGCAAAAAAAGAGACCTAAAATAGCAAAAGCAGTTCTGGGCTACAAAGGCAAGGCAGGAGGCATCATATTCTCTACTTTGAAGTTATACTACAAAGTTACGACAATAAAAACAGCATGGTACTGGCAAGGAAAAAAAAACTCAAACCCAGTTATCAACAGAACAAAACAAAAGATGCAGAAATAACTCCAAGCATATCCAGCCAGCCACCTTCTCTTTGACATAGGGGCCAAACACCTTCACTGAAGGAAAGATAATGTCTTTAATAAGGGTGTTAGGAAAACTGGCTCTCCACATGCCAGAAACTGAACCTAGACCCATACCTTTCTATTAGTTCATTCAAAGGAACAGCTTAGTGTTTATACTATTTGATCAATTTTGCATGCCTGTATCTGAAACTCTGAGCAACTACTTTAAAGACAACAATATGCAATATAATAAACATCATTAATTTCCTATCATCTTGTTTTGAAATCATGTATCGTTTTTGGTTTTTTATTCTCTTTAAAATAAAAATCAAAGATCTAAATATTAAAACAGAAACACTAAATCTGCTAGAAGACAAAATAGGTAAAACTCTTGAAGACACAAATAATAGGCAAAGAATTTATGAAGAAAATCCCTGATCACACAGGAAATATAAAGAATCAACAACTGGGATCACATCAAATTAAAAAACTTTTGTACAGCAAAAAAAAAAAAAAAAAAAGACAATAGAGGAACAGACAGTCTGCAGAATGGGAAAATATTTTTACCAATTACTCCTCAGACAAAAGCCTAACATCTAAAATATATAAAGAACTCAAAAAAACAGGCACTCGTCCCCTCTAATTTAAAGACCCAATCCAAAACTGGGCATCTGAAATGAAAACACAATTAGCTGCAAACTTACTTTGTTCATTTTTGAGAAAATGCTTAATACCCTAGCATGAAAAATCTACTGATATTCAGAATCAGAAATTAACACATTTAAAACTTAGAAACCCAATGAATACAGTAATCAGGTCTTTGGTCATTCTTTCAAAACTGGTATTCTATGAAAATAGTGACTAGCCCAATTTATAATTAAATAAGACTGTCAAAATTGTAATATAATTGCTTTTAAATATATTTTGGGGGGTTTTTTGCAGGGGAAGGGGGTTTGTCTTTTTGAGACAGGGTCCCGCCATGCAGTTCACACTGGCCTTGAGCTCACTTTGTAGCCTAGGCTGGTCTCAAACTCGCATTGATCCTCCTCCCTCAGTCTCCCGATTACAGGCATGCACCACCATGTCTGGCACTTTTAAGTATATTTTAAAAGGTAAAACTGCTCCCTTGATTTCTTAACCTGAGAAACTTCCTTCAGTTTGAAACACACACAGTGTCCCAGCCCACCTTTCAGAGCAGTGCGCCATGGGCACATGCATCTATGCTCACCTAGTCCTGGCAGAAGAAGTCTTCCACAAGGCGGCCACACAGACCTCATTCCCTCCTCCCTCCGTCTTCAGTGACTTCAGCCCATCCCATCTACTGCCTGACTCATTAAAAGCCAAGGTAACTCTCTTGCTTCACCTACTTCCCAACCACTTTTAAATTACTGAATTCTAGACTGGGCGTGGTGGTCCATGCCTGTAATCCCAGTACTCTGGAGGCTGAAGCAGGAGGATCGCTGTGAGTTTGAGGGCAGCCAGGGCTACAGAGTTCAAGGACAGCCTGAACCGCACAGCAAAACCCTGTCTCAAAAAGATGAATGAATGAATGAATTCTGCTATTGTAAGACAGGCAATTAACCATATTTTACAAAAAGAGGGTTTCAAAAGTCACGTATCTTTTATACATGACACAAATTTCTCTGATTTAGAAGCCTATTCTTATACTTAATATAAAACAAATTCATTATTTCCCCCCAAAAATAAATCTTAAGCGTTATGTGTAGTAGGCTTCAAAATAACTGTTGTGATAAAAACTATTTGAATAGTCATTCTGAATTTAAACCATCTGTCTAGCATTTACTGAAGCAATTACTAAAGATACTCCACGCATACAGATGAGATTTTTCTCAACAAAAATGCAAAGATATTTCCACATCTGTTGTTTTTGTTGATATGTCACCTAGATTGGTGAATTCTTCCCAGGAAGAAAACATAGAACATTTTTAATGTACACATTTTTTAATGACTCTATTTAAGGATGACACCATCCTTTCAAGCATATTTTCTACTACCAATCTAATATAATTATGCTACAATTAGATGTGCATGTGTTCGTGTGTGAGAAATTTCTGTTACTCCAAATCCACTGTCACTATGACTTTTGTTCTTTAAATATATTATTATCTTAAATCTATGATTTTCTTAAATCAGATTTAAATCTACAAATATTCCAATCTATCAGAATGTGAAGAAAATATATGTGAAACTGACCTTATACAATATCAAAAGATTCCGAGACATAAAGAGTATATTCAATCCACATCATAAAGGACAGCTACAGACCACCATAGAGCAAGTAATTGTGCTACAGAAACACGTATTTGTTGTCTAGCTAGCAGTCCTCCTTTCTTGAGTACTAGCACTACCACCAATCTCCTTCCTTTGGTTATCTGCTCTCCCCACAAACTGATGTGGCTCTCAAGGGACCATCAATTACATACTTTGCAGTTTTCAAACCATCTTTGTTAACAGGCTGATACAAAATACAGTTCTGACAAATTTGCACGCTCAACCAGTCTATCAGAATAGTGAACCAAAGATGAACACAAGATCTAAATTGAGATGAGGAGTTCCTACAAAAGGCTATGAATTTCAGCCCTTCTTTAGAGTATCTGATTGTGATGATAAAAGCCTAGAGCTATGGTGGTACAAACCTACGATCCCAGCACACCGGGAAGCTGAAGCACAAGGACTGAAAGTTAGAGTCCAGCCTGAGCCGCTTAACAAAACCATGTCTCAAAATGAAAAGGGCTGGGAACGGAGGCCCTTGTTTTAATCTTAAGTACCTCAAAAACAAAAGGGGGAAAAAAGCCTACAGCACTCAGTAACTATTCCCTGTGTATCAGTATTCTCCAGAGAAACAATTCAACAGGGTGCATGTGTACACATGTGCACACACATAAGCGCACACACATAGTTTTTACTGTTAAGGACAGAGGAAGGGAGGAGAAAACAAAAAGGCACAGGCACAGAGGGACCAAGGGAGGAGGAACAGTGAAGAGGAGAGGGGACTGATTATTGGGAGATTGGTTTATATTTATTGTAGGAGACTGGCTCACATGACTGTGGAAACTTACTAAATCTAAAATCAATCTGCAGGGCAGTCAACAGGATGAGATCCAAGCAAGAATTAGCATTTGAGTCCAAAGGTGGTCAGCTTGCAAAATGCCTTCTTGCCCAGAGAAGTTCAGTCTTCTATTAAAGCTTTCCACTAACTGGCTGAGGCCCAGCCACATTACAGAAGGTTAATGCGTTTTACTCAAAATCCACTGATGGACATGTTACTGTCACCCAAGGAACACCTAAAATAATGTTAGACAAAATCTGCACACTGTTGCCCAGCCAAGTTGAGAGAAAATATTAACCATCAAAAGTTCACGCCTTATCAATAGTAAACATATCTTGGGGGCTGGGGATATAGCTCAGTGGAATAAGCGCTTGCCTAGCAAGCGCAGGGTCCTGAGTTCGATACCCAGTACCACAAAAAAAAAAAATAGTAAACATATCTTACTAAGATTTTTTTTTTAAATGAATACTGCTTTCACTATGTAATGGATGATTTACTACATTATACATTGTCAAAACGTTGGTAGAGGTAGGAAAGACAGAATTTCTAGGATTAAAGATTTTATAATCTGATAAGAAAAAGACATGCAAGAACACATTCAGAGAATATCATTTTCTCTCTTCATATCTGAACTCCTAGATCTTCAAACTTCCTATCATGAACCAGAATAAGCTTGAGAATTTTATTCCTTGCCAGGCCTCTCGTTGGCCTTTCAGGCAGTTGATGTCAATGACTGACCTGGTACAGAATAGGTACAATGTGCAAAGACATACAGCCTTGAACTCAGAAAAACAAAACACGCCAGACAACTACTATATTGTTTGCCGGGCACCTCTCCCATATTCTAGAAACAGTGTATCTACCAGTTCTTCTAGGGAACTTTTCCTCCTCAAAATCCAACTATGCAGTTTGAATGAAGTCCAATCACAGTATAAGTGTGTTCCAACTCAATCCAAGACAGATTCCTCCTCCAAGAATTTTTCAATTAGAAGAGAAGAAAAACAGATACTGCAGCACAGAAACTAAGGGTATGACCCTAGAAGTTGCCAGCAATTTGTCTATAGCCATTTTGGGTTGTTTTGTTTTGTTTTGTTTTTGGGGCTTTTTTTTGCAGTACTGAGGATCGAACTCAGGACCTTGCACTTGCCAGGCAGGTGCTTATTCCACTAAGCTACATCCCCAGCCCCCTCTATGGCCATTTTGAAGAATAGCATAATCATGGCAACAGAATCAGGTCGGCTCTAGAAAAGACAGAGATAGACAAACCAACAGAGACAGAGACAACTTGTCTTTAAAAGGGTGAGAAAAGGTCAAAGTAGGGATGTGTTTGTTTTTTGAGAAAGAATCTTACTAGATAGATAAAGGCTAGCCTTGAACTCTGAACATAGCTGAAAATAGCCTTAAACTAACAATCCTACTTCAGCCTCCTGTGTGCTGGAACTACAGGGTGTGCCACTACTCCCTGCAAAGGAAGGATTTTTTACCTAATTTGGAAGAGGTGAAAGGTGGGTGAATGTAAGGACACCCAGCCAGTGCAATTATGTGAGTGTATACACATATAAGCATTCTCTTAGAATGGTAGTTCACGCTTTTGTACTAGATCCTCTTAAGGGTCACAGCCAAGTAACTATTAAGAAACAAGCCTGAAGAACAGGTCTATGCTAAAATGAAGACGGCTCACTGTTTCAAAAGAAGCTAGTTAAAATAAACTATATACTTTCTAATATCAGCAGTTTCTAAGAAAAGACCCTCAGCCACTGTAATTATGTGTTCTTTTCTTGTGGAGTAGGAGACATGCCCAAGGAGGTAAGACTACTCATTCTAAAGGGTCTCAATCAGTTTACTGTTAAGTACGGTACAAATATATTTCAAGCTGGCTGACCTCCTGTCCCAAATTTTCTTCTACTTTACCCAGTCATTTATGCCTAAATTTTCAAGTTTTTGTCTTTTTTTTCCTCCGTAACTACTTTGCCCTAACTTCTCTAACACTATATGAATTTCTGAATACCTTAAAAACTACAAAATAAACCAAAAAAAAGCCTGGCATGATCACATATGCCTATAATCCCAGCACTAGGGAGGATGAGGCAGGAGGACCATGACGAGTTCAAGGCCAGCCTGGGCTATATAGTGAGATCGAGACCAGCCTGGACTACATAGTGAGACCCTGGCTCAAAAATAAATCTCAAAACACTCAAGTCAAACCACATGGCCCCACACGCCCCCCACAAAGTCAGCAAACAGGACTGCATCAGACCCTGACACAAGAAAGCAGGTTGTGCAGGACCAAGAAGAGCACCCCCAATCCCATGAAAGTGAGCAAGCTGGCACCAGACCACATAGCAGCCCCTGGATACAAGCCAGCGGGCCACTCCCAACCACACGGCACACCCTCACCACTGACACAGAGGGACCACCATCAGTCAACTCCATGCCAGCCCTACATGTGCTTCTGCCTGGCATAGGCAGCACAGGCAAGGACCAAGCAACCAAGCTGATCCTGGATGACAACAATGCCCAGGGAGAGAAGGGAGCAATCAGACCCACAACTTCAATACTGAGGCCTACAGTTCCTAACCCCACCCCTAGACCCACACCCAGCAGCAACCAGAGGGAAGATCACATTTTCCACTGATCATGGGGCACAAGGATACACCTTGGCTGGCCTGGAGACCACAGTCCAGGTGAAGAGAGGGGCCCCCATGCAGAAGGGAACCTCAAAGACCCATACACCCTAAAGCAGGCAGAGAACATTGCGACTGCCTGGGTCACAAGACTGAAGATCTTGGAAAGAAAGCACTCCTTCAAAAACACAGCAAGTTTTTCTTTGACTCGATTTTTTTTTTAATTTTTCTAATTCTCATTATTTTTATCTTTCCTTTATTGTGCTTTCTGGGAGTTTGGGGGCTTTTTCCCTCCATTTTCTTTCCTATTTTAGTTTATTTTCTCTCCTTTAGTGTTTTCCCCTTTCAACTTTTTTTCTCTTATCTTTTTGTTTATTTCTGTATTTTGCTCTGTCATTTTGCGCTTTTTCTTCTTCATTCTTTCCTTCAATGGCTCTACACACTACCAGTTTCCTTTAGTCCTCACCAGGACCCCCTTTTCACTTCTCTCTTCATTCTCAGATCCCACTGAATTAACTGTCCAAATGCAACTGTTTCCTTCTCCAGTTCCCCTTCCACCTTTATTAGTGTACCTATTAAACTTTATAAATCTCCAGACAGCTACTGAAAACGACACTACTACTACAGGAAACTGTTGTGTTGTTCTTAGAGGTAAAGTTGTTCCATTTGCAAGATATTCATTGCAGGTCAACTGTCAGTACATGTTTGGTTTGTCTTAGTACATACACTATAATTATATATCTCTTTTTTTTATGGTTAGGAGTAGTACATTATTGGTTCTTAGGGCTTGTCAATACTCAAGGTTATATTTGATGATATAATTGATAATGACTTTATTACTATAGCTAAGGTGACACAGCTGTTGCTATCATTAATTTTCTCTGTATGCTAATACATCTGGATAGCTTTGGGGTCATTAACAATACTGTGACCTGAAGAACCCAAGATTAACATTCCTGAAGAACCTAGTATTGGGCCAAATACAGTGCAACGTCATGTAACAAGGAAACAGAGGTGATTGGATCCTAGTACAGAGGTAAAGGCCAGTAGTTAGCCACACCCAGGCACAAAAACAGACATGAAGATCAATGGAACAGAACAGACACAAAAACAACCCTAAGCACGTTCAACTATATGATGTTTGACAAAGGGGCCAAAAATGTATACTAGTGGAAAGATAGCTTCTTTAATAAATGGTGTTGGGAAAACCAGCTATCCCAATGCACAAGATGAGATCTAGACCCCTATCTCTCCCTATATACTAAACTCAAATAAAAATGGATCAAAGAACTAAATTTGTTAAAACAGAAAACACTCACTGGAAGATAAAATAGGTAAAATTCAGTCACAGCTGTAGGGAAGGACTTTGTGAACAGAACCCAAGTTACCTAGTACATAGTAACAAGAATCAATAAATGAGATTATATCAAATTAAAAAGCTTCTGCACAAGCCAGGCATGGGGTGCAAGCCTGTAATCCGAGTGCTTGGGAGGCTGAGGCAGGAGGATCATTGAGAGTTTGAGGCCAGGCTGGGCTACAAAGTGAGCTCAAGCCAAGCCTGAACTGCATAGTGAGGCCCTGTTTCTAAAAGACAAAAAAAAAAAAAAAAAAAAAAAAAAAAAAAAAAAGCTTAAAAAAAAAAAAAAAAAAAAAAAAAAAAAAAAAAAAAAAAAAAAAAAAAAAGAAGAAGAAGAAGCTTCTGCACAGGAAAATAAACAACAGAATAAAAAGACAACCTATAGAATGGCAAGAATTTTATGACAATTATTCCTCAGAGGACTAACTCATAAAAACTCAAAAAATTAGACCCCTCAGAAATAAAAGATCCAATCAAAGATGGACAACTGAAATGAACAGACACTTCACAGAAGTACAAATGGCCAATAAATACATGAAGAAATGCTCAACATTGCTGCCTATTAGAGAAATACAAATTAAAACAACACTGAGATTCCGTCTTACCCTAAAAAGGAGGGCCATTATCAGGAAATTAACTAATAAATTCTGTCAAGGCTGTGGGGATAAAGGAACCCTTCTAAGGTGTTAGTGGGAATGTAAACCAGTAAAACTACTACGGAAATCAGTATGAAGATTCCTCCAAAACCTAAAAGTAGAAATTCCATTTGATCTAGCTATTCACCTTCTTGGTATCTTCCCAAAAGAGCCTAAAGATGTTATATTTTACAGTGATAACATGCATACCTATGTACAGCAGCACAATTCATAATTGCTAAATCTTGAAAGCAGCCTGTATGTCCATCAACAGATGAACAGATAAAGAAAATGCAGTATCTACAGGACATGAAGTACTATTCTGCCATAAAGATGGATAAATGAGTCATCTGTAGGAAAATGGACACACCCTGAGACTATAATATTAAGTGAAATAAATCAGGCACACAGCTTAAATATCAAATTGTTTCTCTCATAATGAGATGCAAATTATAAAAAGAACAAAATGAAAGGTAGATAATAGGAAGTTAGCGATAGAACTTCTCAAATGGGAAGATGAATCAAGAGATGAAGGACTCGGAGAGGGAAAGGGGATGAAAAGAAAATGTATTATTGGTTGAGGATATAGCTCAGTGGCTCAGTGGCACACCACCTGCCTGGCAAGCACAAGGTCCTAAGTTCGATTCCAGTATAAAAAAAAAAAGAAAGATGTTATTATCTACATGCACCAACTCCACCCAAAGAATGTAAACATTATATACTGTAAACATGGATTAAAACAAAGTTTTTTTAAAGAACAAACATTAAGGCCTGACCAACACTCAGGAGACTAACACAGGAGGACTGCCTCGAGTCTGAGGCCAGCCTGGACAGCACTGTAAGACTGGGTCTCAAAAAATACATACACCAAAGCAGACCACGTCCCGGGCCATTAAACAAATCTCAAATTTCATAAATCATATATATTGTTCTCCCACCACAATGGAATCAAACTAGAAATCAGTAACACAAAATTAAGAAAATCTCCAACTTGGACACTGTAAACAAGGTAATTCTAAATAATCCATAAATCAAAAAAGGAAGTCTTAAAGCCAGGTGGGGTGATGTAAATTATAACCCCAGCAGTAGGGAAGATAAGGCAGGAGAGATCACAAATTCAAGGCCAGCTCAGACTACACAGCAAGACACTGTCTCCAGAAAAAAATCAACAAAAATGAAGATACAACACATCAAACTAGATAGGATAGCCAGGTGTAGCAGCGTGTATCTGTAATACTAGCACTTAAGAGGCTGAGACAAGAGGATCACCATAAGTTCAAGACCAACCTGGGCTACATAGGGACATCCTGTCTTAAAAAACAAAAATGAAAAAAAAACTGGATGGGGCAAAGTTAAAGCCATACTGAGAGCGCTAAATGCTCACATATTTAAATAAAAGGAAAAGGAAAAGGAAACTCAACCATCTATGCTCCCACCTTAAGAACCTGCCCCTCCATACTCAAAGCAAGCAGAAGAAACATAATTATGAACGAAAACAATGAAGCTGATGATAGAAAAATTTAAAAATCCATTAAATAAGCAAGATGGTTACTTAAAAAAAATCACTGTAACTGACAAAACTCTAATAAAATTGACAGAAAAATGAGAAAATAAATATATTACCAACAGGCAAATACAACATAGGTACTACAGTTATCAAAAGAATATAGGAAGACTACCAGTAATTCTACATACATGTGAGAATTAGATGAACATATCAATATCTTAAAAACACACACTGCCAGAATTCCCCTACTACGAAATAGATAATTTAAACAACCCAAGAGCTATTAAAGCAAACTTGTAATCTTAAAAATTCTCAAAAAGAAATTTTTGCTGCTTGGTGGAACACGCCTGTAATCCCAGCACTCAAGAGGCTGAGGTAGGAGGATTTTTGAGAGCTGGAGGCCAGCCTGGGCTACAAAGTGGGCTCAAGGTCAACCTGAACTGCATAGCAAGATCCTGTCTGAAAAAAAAAAAAAATTTCATGGCCAAGACTCACAGAAAAATACTAACCAAAGTTGAAAAAAAAAGAGTAACACCAATTCTATATACTCACACAAAACTCAGGAAGAGGACGTACTTCTCCATTCATATTTAGTAAGGCCAGTATCCTGCTGGTACCCTAGCTGATCAAAAAGAAGTGCAAAAAAGAAAGCAAACGTTTGTAGAAGAATAACCGTGACCAAAGATGTACTACTCCAGGAAGTCTGGTAAGGGTTCAAAAGTCAATCAATATGACTCACCATATTAACAGACTAAAGGGGAAAAAAAAACACACTCATATCAGTCAAAGTAGAAAAAAGTATCTCACAAAATTAACCATCCATTTATGATTTAAGAGGGGGCTAAAAATCTCTCAGAAAAACAAGCACAGAGAACGAGGCATGGTGGCTTACATCTATAATTCCAGCACTCTGAAGGCTGATACAGGAGGATCACCACGAATTCAAAGCCAGCCTAAATTACAAAGCAAAACCTTATCTCAAAAAAAAAAAAAAAAAAAAAACAAGCACAGAGGAAAGCTTCAATTTTAAGAAGGGAATCTATACAAAAATCTATACCTAAAGAGACTCAATGGTGAAAATGTTCTACCAAAACCAAGTCCTATTACACATGGTACTGAAAATTGTAACCAGTGCAATAAGGAAGGAAAGGGAAATTCATATAGAACAGAGGGAAGAAATAAAGATGTTCTTATCTGCAACTGACATGTCTATAGAATATCACACCAAAACAGAAACACCTTCTGAGATCAGCGAATTAGGCAAGGTAACAGAATATAAGATGAACATAAAAAACCACCATGGAACTTCCAATTTTAGCTCCAAGATGAGGGAAAGTTTATAAGTCATCATTCTCACTCTAACATCAAGATAAAAGCTAAACTGAACATCTGTGATTTCCAGAGCACCAAGGTCACAAGCAAATGACTCTCCCAAAATCTGGAGAAGACCAAGACGCAGAGTCCTAGAAGAGCAGAAATCACTGGAGCAGTAAGCTGGAATACTTTAGTAATGCTGATGAACTGCTGGGGGCCGAACAAGGACTGGATGTGAACCACTGGCAGCTGTGGTCTAGACAGGGACCCCACATTCTTGTGGGTTTCACTCCCAAAAACACCATCAGGTTATGTCCATAAAGACCTAAGAAAGAGCTGGGCATGGTGGTGCACCCCTGCAATCCCAGCACTCGTGAGACTGAAGCAGGAAAGGAGGATCACGCCGAGTTCGAGGACAGCCTGAGCTACCTCAAAAAAAAAAAAAAAAAACCAGAGGCCCTCTCAAAAAACAAAAACCAGATCTAAGAAGCATGGAGCTAAGTAAGCATAGTGGCCTATGCCTGTAATCCTTGTAACCCCAGGATTCAGGAGACCAAGGAAAGAGGGTCACAAATTGAAGGCCAGTCTGGGCAACTCAACAAAACCTTGTCTCAGTATAAAATATAAAAAGGGGTATGGGTGTAGCATGATGAGAGAGCAATTAGTGCCCAGCATGCTTTAAGCCCTGTGTTCAAAACCCCGAAAGCCCAACGCCCCTCTGAAAAAATCCAAGAAAGGTACTCTTGCAACTCTGACACAGGGAGAGAAAAGTAGCCAAGTGAAAGAAACCCAAGTAACTCTCCATAACAAGGCCTACTCCCTCCTCTTTGGGGTAAAAGACCTCATCAAAGCCTTATCCAAACTGGGCCAATGGCATTTCCCAGACTTCATCCAGCACATCTATCTCGTTTAAGGAAAGGAGGAGCTCAGAGATATCCAGGGAGCTCACAGCATGATGACACAGACACACTGCAAGAATGTGATTTAATCACTGGTTACAAAACACTAACCCTCCTCCAGTTTACGGCACACCCACACGGCTTCAGCATGCCAACAGTGAATCACAGGTGAAAACTCTGCAAGGGTCAGACACACAGTAAGGAGCGCGGAGAGAAGCCCTCAACAACAAATACTGAGGAGGCCTCTGCTTTCTACAACTACAGCAAACACTAACCACAGGGCAATCTCTAGCCAGATTAAACGAACCCTCACGTTGAAGGCTATTACATTCAGTTACTATTACTTGATGTCTGGCTTAAAAACTACAAGTAGGGATGCCAAACAGCAAGAAAACACACTCTGAGAAAACAAAACAAGCATCATAATCAAACGTGGATATCAAGCAGACATTGAAATAATCAGACAGGGAATTTAAATAATTATTTGTTAACTCTACAAAGGAAAAAATGGACAACAAAGAAGCACAAATGAGTACTCTAAGCACAGAGATGAAGAAAAAATTTAAGAAATAATCAAATTATTTTGGTTTTTTTTGGTTTGGTTTGGTTTTGAGATAGGGTCTCACTATGTAGGTCAGGCTAGCCTTGAATTCACTATGTAGCCAAGCCTGGTCTCAAACTCATAGTGATCCTCTTGCCTCAGCCTCCCAAGTACTGGCTGGGATGGCAAGTGTGCACAACCACACCTGGCACCTATGCGTACCATTTGAACTGCAGAAAACTGACAAAAGTAAATCTTGCAAGAAGCTAGGAAAAAACCATATTGAAGAACAAAGAAGAGAATTATGACACATTATATTTCCCATTTAAATCATGCAAAGAGAGAATGGGGTGAAATATGTAAAATGTTGAAAGGGAAAAAAATCAACCGCAATTCTATATTTAAAGAAATTATACAACAAAATAAAGCAGAAACATTTTCATGAATGAAGAAAACAAATAAAGCTAGCTAGCACTACCAGACTTACCTGCAGAAATGTTCACACCGCTACCTCGGGCAGGGGTGGGGACACCCTGCTGAATGGCAGACCACTTGCCCGACATGTGCACCAGTCCCTGGGTTCAATCTCCAGCTCCAAAGGAAATGGCACTGCTCCCAAGTCAATCTACAGACTTAAGACAATCCCTATTTGAGTCCCAGCTTGTTTCTTTGTAGAAATTTACAAACTAATTCTAAAATTCATATGGAATTTAAAGGACCTACGATATACAAACATGCTGAAACAGAACAAAAAAGGGGAGAATAACACTTTAATTCTTTAAAACTTACTACAAGAGTAATCAAGACAGTTTACTACAAGTGTGAGGAAGATATATAAATCAATGAAACATAACTAAGCCCAGAAATAAACCAGTGTGTCTATCTACAGTCAGATGATTTTCTACAAGGGTGCCAAGACCATTCAATGAAGTTCTGAGTCTTCAACAAAAACTTCTGGAACAGGATAACCACATACAAGAACAAGAGGAAGAAGAAAACTGGGTGCTTACTTCACACTGTATGTGATAGGTAACTCAAAATGGATTTTTTGAAAAACTAAATTAACTAAAACTATAAAACTGTCAGAATAAAGCAAAAGAATAAATTTTCACGACCTCAGATTTGACAATGAATTCTTAGATACGACACCTAAAGCAGGAGCAAAAAAAAAAAAAAAAAAACACTTTATCAAAATTAAGAACCTTAGCCAGGCATGGTAGCATCTGTAATCGTGAGTTCAAGGCCACCCTGGGCTACATACTCAGTTCAAGGCCCACTAGCACTACAAAGACAGACCTTGTCTCAAAAAACCAAACAAGTAAAAAAACAAGCATCTTGATTAAGACAATACACAGAAGCGGAGAAGGTATTTGCAAATCATATACTCAATAAGGAGACTACTATACTATTTTATATAGAACTCTTGCAACTCAATAAAAGTACAACCCAATTTAAAAATGGGCCCAGGCATAGTGGCGCAGAGCTGTAATCCCATCACTTGGGAGGCTGTGGCAGGAGGATCAATGTGAGTTCAAAATCAGCCTGGGCTACAAAGTGAGCTCAAGGTTAGCCTGAACTGCACAGTGAGACCATGTCTCAAAAAGACAACAAAAGGGGGGGGGTGCCAAAGACTGAACAGACATTTCCCCAAGGAAATTATCCAAACAGCCACTAAACATATAAAATAGTATTCAACATTATTAATCACGAGAGAAATCTAAATCAAAGGCACAATAAGATACTATGTCATACTCTCAAGGATAACTACAATCAAAAAGTCAATTAAGTATTGACAATATAGGAACATAAAATGGTACAGCCACACTGGAAAAGTCTACAGTTCTTCAGTTAAAGCTAAATTTACTCTGACCCGGTAATTCCTAAGAGAAATAAAAACACATGTCCACATGTAAATAAAAGTTTATGACAGTATTATTCACATTCTAAAAGGTAGAAACAACCAAAACGTTAGGAAAAAAAAAAGATGCTGCATGGCTAAAAAGAGTATTATTCCACCATAAAAGCAAATGTAACACCATAAAAGGAAGTTCCACCATAAAAGTACTGTAACTGCTAGGATAAAAATAATTTTTTAAAAACCAGAATTTCTTTTCTTTTAGAAAGAGGTTGCCTCTCCTACTCCCTCATGCTGACAGTGTAAATTGCCCTTCCCTCTTCCTCAGTTCAGACAGCCTGAAAACTAAGCTGTCTACTAAAAGAAATATGCAGACGCTGACCCCAGGAGGTCAGCCCCCTCCCAGTTTCCACAATGGAAGGAAAGAGCTGAGAATAGCTGGGAGATGAAAGAGCTAGAAATTTCCCTGTTTATGGTCTCACTGTCTTCCTCCCCTTTCTTCCTTGCAAGAAAAGCCCTACCACACCTGCACAAGATGAAACAGATTTCAGGCAAGAGAAGATTCCTGTATCTCCTCTGGAGCTAGCTTTGGATAAAATCCTTTTCTTCTCTACCAAAAGGTAGTATGGAGCTGAGCAGCTGTTAGCTAGCTGTTAATGATACTGATACAATATGAATGATCCTGAGCATTATTAACCTAGCAAAATAAGCCAGGCACAAAAGAATGCATATTGTAATTCCACAGAAATGAACAATCCAGCCGGGTATGGTGGGGCACATCTGTAATCCCAGCACTCGGGAGGCTGAGGCAGGAGGATCATTGTGAGTTCGAGATCAGCCTGGGCCACAAAGTGAGCTCAAGACCAGCCTGAACAGCATAGCGAGATCCTGTCTCAAAAAAAAAAAAAAAAAAAAAAAAAAAAAAGAAATGAGCAGTCCGAAAATCTTCCAGACAGAGATTAATAGGGCTGCTCAGAACTGGGAAGGATAGATGGGTACAATATAATAGTTAAAAGGTAGAGAAAAGTAACAAAGTTCTCATGAAAAAAATCAAAAGCAATCTAAATTAATGAGGACCTAGTCTTTGTCAAGGTTTAGATCAAAAATATCACCCAAAAAGCTCATGTGTTCAGTGACGAGGCTTTTGGAATGTTACAGGCAGCTGAGTTATTAGAGAAAAATATTAGAACTATTACACACAGTCAGATAGGACCAGGACCCTGAAGCAGCCAGTGTAGAAGATGAGACATTTGCAACTGTGGAGGACACAGACACCTCCAGCTGTGGACAAAAGATTACAGAGGTACACCCACACACTTCCCTAGAGATGGACCTCAGAGACCGATATTCTAAAGAGGTAGCATTCACCTTGAAAAAGCCAAGAAGAGTCACTAACACAACCTCTTCCAGGAAAAGCCCTTGTTCTGTATTCATGCCTGCTTGTTACATGACTGGCTTCCCCATTTGATCCCAATTTAATCAATTTTACCAAATAATTATACCTGTAATCTTCTAGGCTGACCATAGTTTTGTCCCACTGCATGCCCATCTAGTGAGTTCCCGTGATTTCCAGCTTGGACCTGCCTCACCTCGTGGTTTTGCTCTATAAAAATTCCTGAAAAGACAAGTTACCAGGGCAACCCATTTGGGCCCCACTTCTGACCCACTCCTGCACATAAGTTTTCTTTCCCTCAATAAATATATTCTGCTCTTAAACACCACTGTTCCTAAAATTCATTCTTTGATTTTAGAGAACATGAACCTGTCATGGATATTGCACAGGTTGGGAGTTTCTTTCCCCTATATCAGGAAGGTGACAGGATCAAAGGGATGCCGTACTCCTTAGGGAATTATCCAAAGAGGAGTTCACGGGTGAATGTGCTATTAGGAAGGAGGGTGCACCTGAAGGAGGGACTCACTGGGGCATGCCTCTGGAGTTGCACCTTCACTTTAGCTCATCTCTGTCTCCGGCCACCATGAAGTGAGCAGCTCCATGCCCTCCACTTATGTATGATGTGTCTGCCTTGGAGCCAACGAATCATGGACTAAAACCTCTAAAACTACAAGCCAAAATTAAACCTCTCTTTTATATTCTGGGTGTTAGCTATTTTGTCCCAGAGTGAGGACAAATTGACCAATATATTGCATATGGATGAGAAGATTCAATAGAGTTAAGATGTCAATTCTTCCTAACTTGACCTGCAGATTCAACCCAATTCCCATCAAAATAACAACAAATTATTTTGTAAAAATGGACAAACTAGCCAGGCACGGTGGTGCATGCCTGTAATACTAGCATTTGGAAGGCTGAGAGAGGAAGAGCACCACAAATTCAAGGTTAGCCTAGGCTATATAAGTGAGTCCAAGGCCAGCCTAAACTATATAGCAAGACTCTGTCTCAAAAAAAAAGCTGGACATGGTGATGCAAGCCCATAATCCCAGCATTCAGAAGGCTGAAGAAGGACAGCTGTGAGTTCAAGGCCATCTTAGACTTCATAGTGAGTTCAAGCCCAGCCTGGACTATATAGAGAGACCTTATCTCAAAAAAACAAAAAAAAAGGATAAACTTAATAAGGAAATCTAAACTTATAAAGAAAGGCAAAAGACCCACAAAAGTTAATGTGATAAAATTACCTAATTTCAATACTTTATAAGTTACCTTAGCCTAGACAGCATGGAATTTACAATAAAACTACCTTAACCTGGACAGCATAAAAATGTATCAACAGAGGAACAAAAGCAATTTCAAGGAGAAAGAGAATTTTTTTCAACAAATAGCAATGGAACAATTGAACATGATTAAAAGAAAAACAAAAACAACAAAAGGAGGCTGAGGCAGGAGGGTCACTGTGAGCTTGAGGCCAGCCTGGGCTACACAGTGAGATCCTGTCTCAAAACAGAGAGAAGAGAGGAGACAGGAAGGGAGGAAAGGGGAAGTAGGGGAGAGGGGAGGAGAAAAAAGAAAAGCAATAGGATAGGTAGAAATACAAAACTAAAGATTGTAGAATTGAAACATAAATCTAGGTGATCTTGGGTTTTGGCAATGAGTTCTCAGCTGTAACAATAAAAACATAATCCACAACAGAAATAATTGTTGTTTCAGACTTCTATTAAAATTAGAAACTGCTACAAAAGACACTGTTATGGAAAATACAAGACACAGATGAGAGAAAATATATGTAAAATACATACCTGATAAAATATTTGTATCCAATATATGCAATGAACTCTTAAAACTCAACAATTTGAAAACTCATTTAAAAATTGAGCAAAAGATCTAAACAGACAATCAAATAAGAAAAAAAGATGGCAAATAAGCACATGAAGAGACAACATCATTTGTCACTAGGAAACAATTAAAATGAGGTACTATATACCTATTTGAATGGCTAAAATACAAGAAAAAAAACCCCTGCCAATATCAAATACTGGTAAAGAGGTGGAACAACCTCATTCATTGCTAATGGGAATGCAAAATAGTCAAGCCACTTTAGAGACAGGTGGGCAGTTAAAAGTTAAAATCTTCTCATGCTATGCAGTAATTGTATTTACCAACTGATTTTAAATTACATGCACACAAAAGCCCAAACATGTATGTTTACAGCACTCTAATAACTGACAAAATCAGGGCAGCCCTGACAATTAAAAATGGAAAAGCATGTAAGTATTGTATGTACTGGATAAAGCAATGCAAGTCTGACAGTCCTATATACATACACTAGAGGCTCAAGAACAACACTCTCTCCTTCGCCTCTTTGAGCTGTTCGTGGCTGATGGCATTTCTTTGCTTTCATCACTCTTGTGCAAGGCCAGCAGCTTTAAGTATCTCTCTGGCTCATTATGTCACCTTCTGTGTGTGCTTTCTGTCTCTTATGGGACATTTGTGACCCTTAATCAGACCTGCACAGATCTCTTTTCCAAGTGAGGAAACATTTACAGGTTCCAGAGAATAGGATCTGACATCTTTGGTGGACGTTACACTTTGTGTCTAAGATGTACCCCCAAAGCCTCACACCGTCATAGTGGTAACCCTTCAGAGATGGCCAAATCTACAGAGTGTGGTGCTGGGATCAGAGTGTGTGACTGCTGAATCAGCCCATCAACTGGTTTGGCATAATTCTGGCTAAGATTAAGTGTGTGAGGGCTACACCTGCCCTAGGGCAGACAGTATGCTTTAAAATAGAGACAGAAAAAGAGCTAATGTGCTCTCAGCTGCCTGCTTGCCATGTACTATTTCTCCTCCTCAACCATGCTAAGGACTGAAACCTCTACAAGTGCAAGCCGAATAAGCCTCTCCTCCTTGAACTTTGGGTAACAGCTATTTTGTCTTAGCAATGAGGAAAGTAACTAAGACTGGGGATATAATTCAACCTATAAGGGCTAAAATACAGTTTACCCATTTCAAGGTTTATTCTAGAGCTATTAGTCATTAAGGCAGTATGGTCCTAGAGAAGGGATATATATGAATCGAACAGAAAGACCAGAAATAGACCCATACAAATATGCCCACTTGTTTGTTAACAAAAATACAAAAACAATTTATTGAAGGCAAGACAGCCTTTTCAACAAATGGTACTGTTACAACTAAATATCCAGACCAAAAAAAAAAAAAAAAAAAGAACCTGAACTAAGTCTCAAGTCTTATCCAAAAATTAAAATAAAAATAGACCACAAATCCAAATGTGAGATATGAAACTATACACCACTTGTAAAGGGGGAAAAAAAATAGAAACATTTAAAATCTAGAGTCAATTTGAAGTGGCTGCACTGCCCAGATATTTGGTCAAACACTAGTCTAGATGTTTCTGTTAACATTTTTTAGTATATGTGCTGCTGAAGCAAGCATGAGGTTAACACTTCTTGAAAGTGAATCCCTGCACTAAGAAAACTGAGGCAAGAAGATCACCAGCTGGAGGCCAGACTGGGCTATAGTAAGACCCTGTTTCAACAAACAAAAAGGGACTAAGTAAAGCAGATCGTTCCCCAAAATACGGGTAGGCATGAAAAAAGACTGACTTCCCTCAAGCAAGGGGCAATCCTGCCAGCACACAGCCTTCAGATTTGCACAGCAGCATCAGGTCTTCCTTGGGTCTCCAGCCTTTCCTCTGCTCACCTGAACCTGTAAGTCTCCATGTGTGTGCGAAGGAGATGCTTACAATAATTTTCTCTCTACTATATGTACTCTCTCTCTCTATTGGTTCTATTTCTCTAGAGAAGTCTAAAACAGCTATGAATGATTTCTTAGACTTGTAATAAAACCATAATTCATAAAAGAAAAAACTGACTAAATTGGCAATTCATCAAATTGAGAAAGCTTCTACCCTACAAAAGACTAAGCATGAAAATACAAACTAAACACTGGGACAAAATATTTGCAAACCGTAAATACTAGTTATCTGCCAAATAGCTATTACCTAGACTATATGAAGGATGCCCACAACTCCAAGGTAAAAATAATTAATTCAATTAGAAAATGTACAAAAGATATGACAACACGCTTCCATAAAAAGGGTACTCTGACGGTATATGAGCACAGGGAAAGATGTTCAGGGCTGGTGGTATAGCTCAGTGGTAGCTCACATGCTTAGCATATGTAAGGCCCTGGGTTCAATCCCAAGCACCCCTCCAAAATTAAACATCAATAGCCATAGGGAAATGCAAATTAAAATCACCAAGAAGTATTATTACATACCTATCAGAATGGCTGATTTTTTTTTTTAAGTGACATCACCAAATGCTAGTGAGCATGTTAACAACACTGAATCACTCTCAGACATTGCTGGTGGAATATAAAATGGTACAGGCACGCTACAGAACAGTTCAGCAAGTTCCTAAAAATTAAATATGCATGAATTTTACAACTGACAACTATATTTATGGCCACTCATTCCATAGAAATGAAGAATTATCACAAAAAATAAAAATCACAGGGGGGAAAACCTGCACAGGTGTTTATGGTAGCTTTGACTAGAGTTTCCAAAAACAGGAAACTTAGATGTTCTGCAGTATGTAAAAGTACTTAAATGGTTAAACAATGGTACACATTAGAACACTGCTCAGCAGCTAAAACGAAGCAACTACTGATACGCAGAGCAAGCAGGGTCATCTTCAAGAGCACACCCAAAAGGCGGAGTGACTCCTCTGCCTGTCAGGCAGACTGTCCACTTGGCTGTGAACACCTCAGGGGATTAAGGACACACACTTCCGGGTCTGTCTAGGTGGGTCATGACAGTGTGACTTTGGGGACTACACTCTTATAGTCCCTGGCTCCTTCCACTGCTCTGCTTCCTGGTCCCATGAACTAAACAGTGCTACTCCACCACCCCCTTCTGTCCTAACGCCCTACCTGATTCTTTTCCTTTTCATCCCCATCCGTATCCCTACCCCTTTCCTCCCTCTTCCTCCCTCCATCTCTCGATCCCCTTCCCTTTTCAGAACCATCTCTCTCCCTACTTCCTATTATTTTATTTTACTCTATATTTTTACTGAGTTTCTCAGATTAGAGAAACAATGTGATATTTAAGCTTGGTGTCTGACTTGTTTCACTTAATATTATGGTCTCAAGGTGCATGTATTTTCCTACAAATGATTCAAGTTTATCCTTCTTTGTGGCAGAGTAGTACTCTATGACATGAAAGTACATTTTCTTTAGCCATTCATCTTTGGATAGACATACACTATGGACCACTTACATGATGTAGCTATTGCACAATATGTGTTGCTGTTCTGTATCCTCTCTTGCTTCCCCTTCACCTTATGTTTTCTTAAGTCTGGCCACTACAAATTTGTTTGACTTCCTAGGTGCCATAAATTGCTGACTTTGGTTATAGAATTATAGACTACATTGGAAGCTTTTCATTGACTTTTGACAAAGGTGGTAACTTCAGACAACATTATGATCTAATAAACTTTATTTTAAAAAATAAAACTGTTCTTCAGTTATTCATCTCTTAAAGGATTTTTTAATTACCAGTACATTTATCAAAAGTAAACCATGACCATCTTTTAACAAAAAGTTTGGGTGGAACAGTGGGCCGAGAAACCACACTAAACAATTACAGAGTGAGCGGGACATAAGAATGTGCAGAAAAGCAAATAGAGACTTCCGGGAAGATGGCGACCGGGTAGGCAGCAGAGAGAGAACCTCCCAGAGGATTACCACCCAAACAATGAAATATAACAATATGAAGACAGAAATAAGGACTTCCGGGAAGAAGACGACCAGCCGAGAGAGCGAGTGTGGAGGGAAGAACGGCTTCAGCTCCTGAACCCGACAGAGAACGCACTACTGGGACA